>JAWWES010000006.1:5714259-5763840 GCA_035583135.1 Lophotriccus pileatus
CTGTGTATTATCTCACAGTTACAGCTGTTTAGATTAAGGTGTGCTGCTTTACAAGGTTTCCTCTTCTCCAGTTTTCTGACAACTTCTCATCTCCAAACAAGGAAGGTGAATTACCTTCATAAATCAAATCACATTTTATCCAAGAGCCAACTCATTTGGAAACAAGCAGAGCATTTTACAGAAACCAAAAAAAAACCCCAACAAACAAAAAGGAAAACTCACACTGCTGGTAAACGGTGACTAAGTCAGCTTCTGTTGTAAACACCACATAAATATTTTGACATGCAAGACTTAACAGATACGGCTTCTACTACAGCTAACAATGGAACAGGCTATTCAGAGGCAGTAAAAGCCTCCAAGATCTCGAATTTAAAGGATGACATAATATAAAAACAGTTATTCAAATCACATTAATCAGAAGCTGTACTATTGAGCAATTATTTAGAAAGAAAAAAAAGTTTAACTGTTTGCAAGTTGCTTTAGTAACAACAGGGGAAAAAAAGCACCAAAAGTTAAGTCAGTGCTAGTGGTAAAATTCACACAGGTTTGAGCAATCCTGTGTGGTGAACCTGCCCTAACACTTGCATTATTTGGAAATGAGAAACTGGAAAGAAGCTTTGGAGCTGATGGTGAGGCTCTCATGTGTCAAGCACCAGTGGGAAGCCCCTGCCTGCTCAAGGGCTGCATCTCCTATCTGAGGGGTGTGACTCACTGAAGTGTCCTTGCTTACCTGTGGCACCAAGAGGATGTCCCTTTGAAATCAAGCCACCACTGGGATTAATCACCCATTTTCCTCCATAAGTATTGTCTCCTCTGTCGATCAGGTCACATGCTCTTCCTACGGAACAGTATTTATGTAAGAAAAATGGTCTTTGTAAGCGATTTGCCAATTCTGCTGTCCCTTACCAGAGATGCTGCATGTCAGGCAAAAACCAGGAAGTGCTACAGCTCACATTTCACAAAGAGCTGACTGGAATCAGCCCAACTGCCTTAGTGAGAATTGCTTATACCACTGGAGAAAGTGGAACAGGGAAGAGAAGCATTTGATGCAAAAGTGTTTCTTAATTTGCTGTTGGATTGTTTTGCTAATATACAGCATTATGATACAACCAATATAATGAAGCTATTATTACTTTGTTCACGAAACTGCAGTGATAACTATGCCTTTTGTAAGAGAGTTGTGATTTGTGACCCCCAGGACATGGGAGGTCAACACCAAGTCGGACATGAGCCCTTGCCACAAAGGCAGCTAATGGTACCCTGGGCTGCATTAAGACATTAAATAAAAGACAGTAAATAAACCCACTCTTAAGACCAATGCTTAGAATTACTCAGCTTTCCAGACTACAGACAGTTCTCCCTTTTAACCAAGCTCTTATTGCTTTGTTCTTGTACAAGCTTCTTGGGCCCACATTATTACTTTGAAACCTAAAAAGGATCTGCCATGGTTCCTGTACTTACAACTTACTTCTGCCACTAAGTGAGAACACCAGGTTAGTCTTGCACCCATCTGAACCCACAGTGTGGTTTATGCCCTTTCATTAATCTCTATGCCTAATTAATCTACCTTTGCAAGATGAGTTCCATATACTATTAAGGTCAGGCTGACTAAAGGTTGCGAGAATTGCACTGTTAAATTACCATGCACAAGACTTTTTAGTCAAATAAGCATCTACCATCAGGATTCTTCTGTTTTAATTAAAGGAATGAAGCTAAAGAGCCCAATGTACCTATTTAAATAATGTCAAAAATTTACCATTTTTGCTGCAGATGCCATAAAAATACAGCAAAAATGACAGTCAAAAGCAACCATTCAAAGGCAAATATTTGAAGACCTACAAACACATAAAAAGTCTCCTTGGAGTTCCACGAATGTCTCTGTTTTGGTAAGAAAGCTCAGGCTCAATATACCACCTAGTGCCACAATATGGTATTTTCTCCAAGTCAGTTAAAAACTAGAGGAAGATTATATTAGATGATAATTTATGCAAAGCAAGAATATGTTTAGAATTTGAATATATCACAAACTGAAGCAGCAGTTCAAAATCCTCTTCAGTAGAAGATTTTAATGGTTGGACTTACATACACAGAACTAAACTCCACTGCCTTATAACCTGTTATAAATCCACCCACTCCAATGGGATTACACTAATTGGGCAGACTGTGCATTGTTACACAGTCGCCTTTAGAGGCAGGGTCACAACTTGCCAGCATCGCTGAGGCAAAGATGTTTCAAAGATCAGTGACTTGCTAAGGCCCTCTATAGGCAATTCTTGTCCAGTTCTTATCCTCTTAAAAGGAAATACCTAGATGGAGATCTTGGGGTAGGTAAGCATGTAGCCCTGAAAAAAGGGCATCATCCTGAGATCACAGGAGTCCTTCATTTGGGTATTTTTAGTGCTTTCCACTTTAATAAAACAATGATGTCCATTGGTGCTGTTACCTTCTGGACAGAGTCCCAGAGCTTCGTAGGTAAGGAACTCGTTAACTGAGAAGCAATCATGAAGTTCAATCACATCAACATCTGTGGGCTTTAGGCCTGCTTGTTCAAAACATTTCTGTGCAGCTTTTTTAGTCATGTCATAGCCAACCTGCCAAAAGGAGGAGTTGTATGTTAAAACAGCATTAAAGCAGCACAGGCAGCCATTTCATGTCTATACTGAATTTTAAACATACTTCTATATAACCTGTCAGTGAAAGTAATCCAGAGGAGGTGGTATTCTGATTTCTTTTTAATATTTGTACAATATGAATTGTATAGAAAGAAATGATACATTCTAAGTCTTATTGCTGGGCAATATCTTCTATTTTCTGGACCTGACAAGCCACATTGCTCCTTTGTGTGACTCAGACCAACAGCCTTGCAGCAAATCCTCAAACTGTCTTGTTCCCTTTTGCTATCAGCCACTGTGTTTTAAACCTGAACAGAATATGACTGCAGCAGAAAAAAAAAAAAAAACAAACAAAAAAAACCAACAAGAAGCCATAAACCAAAAACCCCAGGAAAACCATCCCAATGAGTACCAGGGAATAGGGAATTGTAAACCTACCATCTTCATACAACTGTTTTCTTCAAATGTGCTTGGGTAATCGGTAGCCATCACCTGGGCTAGAATTTCCACAGCTTTTGGCTGCAATTTATGCCTTTTCACAAACTCCTCATTAGCCAAAATTGCAGCTGCAGCACCATTTGATGTTGGACTGATTGAAAGAAAAATAATGATGTCATTATTCTAAATTAGTAATGTAGATCTTCCATATATCTTTTAACACAAAAAACCCCCAAACAAACAAAGAGGACAAATGAGAAGACACTTTCTTTGGCTGAAACTACAAATTCCAACAGTGTTTACTGGGCACTTTCAGTAATACTCATACCAGACATTTGAAAATTGTGACATTAAAATAGAAATGTATCGTTAAGGTTTTTCAGTTTAGGAAAAATCAAAGCTTCTACTTGGCTATAAACAGATCAAGAGTGTATAGGAAATGCTGAAGAGAAAAAATCAAAACTTAACAGCAAGGGATGCACATGAGTAAAAGATGCAGAATTATGTGAGAATCCTAAAGTATAAAATATATTTCAGCTCATTGTATTACACTGTGAACACGTATCCAGTGCTTGGTCATGACAGAGTTTCCACATTTGTTTTATCTATAAAAAGTTTTCCTTAAAGTCATCTGTAAAATTTAATTTACACACAAACAGACTTTTATTTAAATAGATGTCCCACCGTATTTGTCTAAACATCAAGATTTATTTTACAATGCAAAGTCCTCTCCTTACCAACACTGTAAGACAGTCAAGTAATCAAAAATTTTGCGGGATTGCAGAACTTCATCTAATGTGTACTCCTTCTGGAACTGGGAATACCTGAGGACAACACACAGATGCCATCTCAGTTTCAGCATTAGACATGCTCATATCCCACTATTGGGCAGCTACTTTTTTTACAATGCATAAGGCACTGGATATAGAATTCATGCTGGGGAAAATTCTCATTCCATGGTAAAGAATATGGTCCACAAAGCATTTCTAACAATAGTACTTGGTGTGCATGAATTTTTTAACAAGGGATGTTCAGTCCAGGGGCAGAGCACACAACTCACGGGTTGTTAGTTGAATGGCTGTGATTCTTCCATGCAATTTTTGCAAAGTACTCTGGATTTGTTCCTGGCAGGGGAAAGAAAGCTCTGTTGAAATATTCTGTTTACCCAAACAGTGCTAACATACCAGTTTAAATATTGTGTCATAAGCATCTGACCTTTATAAGCATCTTTATGAGAGACTCATAACGATCAAGGCTTTCCTTAGAGCTCAGCTGAGGTCTCAAAATTACACAAAGACTACTCAATATGGTTGAGTTTTAGCTAACAGAACAAGCCACTTGGATGTTCTGTTCTAGATTCCAGAATCTAGATTCAGCTACAAAAAAATACAGAGAATAAGTGCATTTTATTTGATGTAATACCACATAACTGAAATTTGAATGCTTATTTTCCTACCAGTGCAAAACAGCTGCAGTGAAATATTAGAGTCTAAGTCTAAAATTTTCCCCTGTAATAGTGTAAAAATAAGCTCAAGTAAAAGATGCACAAGAGTCCAGCCTGTTACCTTGGGGCCAATTCCCTTGTCTGGTGAGGGGGTAAGAAACAGCAGTGTCAGCAGCCTAGTTCTAGGTATTAAATCGAACACCCAACAGCTTTTGCCAAGGAATCCAGTCCCAAGCCCATCCACCCATCCTAAGGCACAAGGAAAAAATGCAGGAAGCTCTGCAGCCTGATTGCTGACACAAACCATACCATCAGCACCATCAGCAGACACTCTGTATCACAGCCTTAATTCTGTCCCCTGATGGTTTTGTTTGCCTACACATCACCAGCTGTTCTGCAGGGAACTCTTTACCCAAAGGTATTCCCTCGTGTGTGAGCTGTAGATGCTGCAGTTGCAGTACTTGGGTAAAAGAAAGGATACTGAATGCTACCATTTTTTAAAAACAAAATCCCAATATATTATCTTAAATCAATTCCTTAAAAGAAGACAATGAAAAAATGTATTTTAACATACCATATTTCTCCATATGTTCTTTGCCAGCACTTGCAAACAACTGAGGTGCCACTGGAGCACTTGCTAAGCCGTATTTATTTATCATAATTTCCACATGTTTGTCCATTGGATTAGTTCTGTCTGAAAACTAAAAATAAGAGAAATAGTTACAAAGAAAGCCATCATTTCCTTTTCTCTACAACATCACCACAAAAGTGCCCGGGATTTCAAGCAAAATAAAGGTTTTTCTGATCATTTAACAATTCCACTGGACACTTCAGTGTTGCACTTCAGTGACCTGTTCTTAAGCATTTGTAATTTCCCAACTATAAAAAAGAGCAAATAAGCAGAAAATGCTCAACATTATAACCACTGCACTGATTCAAGGCAAGGATCACAGCTATGTGATTTCTACCACAGTCACTATTTTCAGCAGAGGACGTTGGGTATTTTTCCCCTCACTTAAAATCCTCTAGTTAATATGGTTTCAAGTTATAAAATTAATTCTATAGTAGTATTTTCAATGAAGCTTAGATGAAATATTGTAGAGCATGTTAAAAGATAATCCTTGCTTATTTTTATCACTTTTTAAATCTAATATTTCTCACCCAAACCTCTTGCATATATTACCAAATTTGGCAGTTCTGTAGTTAAATGACATATGGTCTCTAATATTGCTTGCCATAAGGCAAAATACAAACAAATCCCCACAGATTTCTCCAGCAAAACAAAGAGTCAAGAAGCCCTCAGGTTTTGGGAAAGTGTGTTAACAGGACAACTGAGTAAGCATCAATTCAGAAGACACAGATTATTTCTTTGAGTTGCTGTGTCATTTTGAGGAAGACACTTCAATTATTCAAGGCTTCCGTATTCCATCTGGTATTTTCATTATTCCCTAGTAAGCCAACCTTTAACATAGTCTTGACAAAATACTAGAAGCAGGACATATTACACCAAATTAATTCTAAAGCATTTCAGGAAAAATTTGCATGTCAGCTGTCATCAGAATCCTAAAACTCATTATAAGTTTCTGTGGATCAAAATAATGGCTCATTTTGTAATCACCTACAGCAACATCACGGAGCAACTGGGATAAATGAGAACATGTCTCAGAGTGAGGAGGTGTACCTCACTACAAACACAAAACATATGAAGTGTTTCAGACACTTACACCTGTAGAAAGAGATCCTTTCGCCATCCTCTCAAAGCCAAGTGCCAGAACACAGTCTGCCAAACCTTAAAATAAAATTTGTGGCTATTTAAAGCACAATGTGATTACAAATGACACCATGTACTAACAACTACTCAATTACAAGATATGTACATAAACACCTACCGGCTGCTCTTCCTCCTTCCTTCTTTTTTGAAAGGGAGTCAAATTAAAGTGGAAATGGTATTGATACAAACATATTGATACTCAAGAATGAGAGATCACTACAACATTTGGGTTTATTGTAACTGTTTGAGAGCGATTATCTTAGACAAGCAAGCACTTATGTCTCTGCTACAAATACTAGAATAATCATACGGTGTTACTATAGTTTTCACTACAGAAACATCAGCATTTAAGTGCAAGAAAGTATCAAAATCCAGAAAGGAATTGCAGAAACAGAAGGAAACGCTCACCTATCAGTTCAAAGCACAGTCTGTCACAAGGCATTGCTCTTCCCCTCCCTTCCAAAAATGTGTTAGTCAAACACTTGTGTTAACTTCAAGTTAAAAAAATAAAATTAAAAGCTAGGCTTTTTAGCAGATTCTTCTCTCCTTTTCCTTTTATAGAAACAGAGACTATGTTTTACCCAGCCCCAGAGCAAAACAACTCACCTCCTTCTACTAACTGTCTGGCCATGAACAGAGCAGTGGAGCCAGTGGCACAGTTGTTGTTGACATTAACGATGGGGATGCCAGTCAGACCCAACCCGTGGTAGATGGCCCTCTGTCCACAGGTAGAGTCACCTTTAGAGAGAAGCACAACATTAAAGCAAGGTACAAACTCAAACTCCACTCACAAAAAAGAAATCCTACCACGTATGTGCAATGCTACCCCTTAAACTGTAAACTTGACCTTCTGAACTGTCACCTTGAGTGAGTCTGTCAGGCATCCAGAGCAAAGAACCTCAGAAAAAAGGCGACACTCATCAGATTTTACAGACAGAAGTTAGTCCTGCTTCTGTGACAGCAGGCTGTGAATCAAAGGGGCAGAAAGGACTTAGAGGTGCAGTTTGAAAGCTGCTCTAGGTATCACAGCTGTCTGACCCTACTCCAGCTGCCATAACACAGCCATTAATGGAGAAGCAGAAAGAAACTGAATGCAAAACTCTCTTTAAATAGATTTCCCCATAATAAAAAGCTTATGGATGGAATTCCCCCATACTTTATCCACATAGATGTGGATAAATTTTATCCACACAGTTGTCTGCCACTGTCATGGATGCCACATCGCAATCAAACATTACTCACCATAAACATAACCCACACACGCCTGCTTCACTGCTGAGTAAGGGATCCCAGCATCAGCTAAAGCTGCCTGGCCTAAAAAACAGTTACAAGTTGGAAAAAAAAACAGTTTAAAATTGAAGGGAAAAAAAAGGCAGCTCTCACAACCATAGCAAGCAAACCTAGAGCAGTATCTACAATTCCTGCACTCAAACTAGAAAAAGAGAGTTGCACAAATTCCTTGTTACATGATGCAAACAGTTAATATAGTCTTGCACCTTAATACTCATAAGGATAATTTCACAGTGCTTTGAGTTCTGAACAAGCTTCTTTATCAGCAAATTTCATTCAATCATGTTCCTGCACAAAGTTTGTTCATCCCAATGAAAGGATGTTTTGAATGCTATAGTTAAGTATTAAATTATTTAAGGGTCCAATCCAATTTTAAGACATCCTGCTGACTTCAGCACTGGACAGGTCAGTTGTGGATTTGGTGAAAGTGGTCTTTTCTTTACCAGTTTTAGATCTGCTTTTTATATGTATCTACTTACTGAACAGCAGTTATTCCGTCACACGTATAATAAAAATATTAACTGTAATACTTAAAATAAGCATCAGCAATCAAACAAAATGCTTTATTTTAAAGTATTAAATTACCTGCTTCCTTAGCCATTTCAGGATAATCAGCACTCTTGTCATTAGGCTTTGAAAACTGACAAGAAAAGAGGAAAAAAAGCAAAAACAAATCACAGTGAGGTCTAATATCTTTTTTGCTAGACTAGTATATTTAAAAGCTTTGTATTTAATTTAGAAATCAGTTTTAAATAATGTAAACAACGTAATTTAATGGGTTCAAAAGTATGTGCACAAAACCTTTACAATTCCCAAGCGCTACTGCCAAATCCAGATAAATTAGTGGCACTTTATGGAAGCTGAGGGCCATTTTTGCTCAGTCTTAAAGAAGATCAATGGTTTTGGAGATGGACAATAACCCTGTGCAAAGTCTGTGAGTGGGATAGAGAATAACTGTCATTGTCACTGATTCATCATAATATATGACATAATCTTCATGAAAACTTTGATAAATACTTCCCTTCCCCTTTATTTTGTTCTACTCCTATTTGTAACACGAAAATTCTTGTTCTCTGTGCAGAATTTATCATACCTTATCCCTCACCATTGAAGTAGAGATGGCATAACTATTTTTGTTGCAGTGACTCGTTAGAGTCGACCACAAACACATGGGCTTTGCATTTTTACATCACTAACAAAACGTGTTGCTGTTAAAAAAAAAAAAAAGTCTTTATTCTACAAATATTCTACCCTGTGAGTGTATAAAAGTTAATTTTCTGCCCCCTTGTGCTCTCCTCCCCAACTCCAGTCTTCTGCAACACTTTGCTGTACTTTCTGTAGTGCCTCCTTCCGCTCATTTAGTCAGAGAACCTTCATACTGAAGGTCATAAGAAAAACCAGTCGGTGAGTTGATTATTGTAAAAGTCTGTTCCTTTAGCTTTTGCTCCTTTTTGAAAATCATCAAATCATTTAGGTTGGAAAAGACCTTTAAGATCAAGGTCCACCATTACCCCAGCGCTGCCAAACCCACCAGTAAATGATGGCCCTGAGTGACTCCATCACTGCCCTGGGCTGCCTCTTCCTGGGCTTGGCAATCCTTATGGGTGAAGAAATTTTACCTAATGCTAATCCTACTCCTAAACCTCCCCTGTGGAAACTTGAGGCCATTTCCTTTTGTCCTGTCACTTGTCAGTGGGGAGAAGAGCCCCACACGCGCTCTCGGGGAGCTGTGGAGGACACAGTGCTGGCCGCTGAGGGACCGGGACCCAGGAGAGGACAAGGCCGAGCCGCGGGCCAGCGGCTGCGGTGACACTCTGGGGACGCCGTGCCCACTGCAGGTCTGCGGTATCGACCCGCCCTGCGGGCTCACCGCGTTCCCCTGGCCGCGCTCCGGCCTCCCCCTCACGCCGGGCGCGGGCGGACTTTGCGCGGCGCCGCTGCCGCCCGGGCCGGCCCCGCTCGGCTCTGCCCCGCCGGGGCCCGCTCAGGCGGCGCCGGGCGCCGTGAGGGGCTTCAACCCACAGGGGAGGGAAGGAGCGGGCGGCTCCCGCTGCGTCCCCTCAGCGGACACCCGCGGAGCCCAGCCCGGCCCGGGCCGTTCCGCCTCCCACACGCGGGGCCGGTGAGGGCGGGGGGCGGTACCTTGGTCATCCCGACGCCCACCACGAACACCCGTCGCTGCATGATGGCGGTGAGACCCCCTCCTGCTCCTGTTCTTTCTCCTTGTCCTGCCGCTGCCGCCGCGACCCGCGGGCCCTCAGCGACACCGAGGGACGGGGAGAGCGACCGGGGCGGGCCAGCGCCGCCACGCCCCTTAAAGGAGCGGAGGAGCCGGTGCGGCCCCGGACTGGTGGGACCCATCCATAGCACAGCCATCCCTACAGCCATCCCTGCCTATTCCCCCGAATCTCCCTATCTTCTTGACTCATCAGACATTTTTCCAAAGTGGAGCTGGAATGACGCAAGTCTCTTCGTGTCCAGGGAAAGGCAACGAAGCTGGGGAAGGGTCTGCAGGGCATGTTCTATGAGGAGTGGCTGAGGGAGCTGGGGAAGCTCAACCTGGAGAAAAGGAGGCTCAGGAGGGACCTTCTCGCTCCCTACAACTCCCTAACAGGAGAGTGGAGCCAGGTAGGGGTCGGTCTCTTCTGCCTTGTAACAAGCAATAAGATGGGAGGACATAATCTTAAGCTGTGTCAGGGGAGGTTTAAATTGGACATCAGGAAGAATTTCTTCCCACAGAGGGTGATTAGAGATTGGACTGGACTGCCCAGAGAGGTGGTGGAGTCACCGTCCCTGGAGGTGTTTAAGGGAAGACTGGACATGGCACTGAGTCATGATCCGTGATGGACTCGATGATCCCAGAGATCTTTTGCAACCCAATTGATTCTGTGATTCTTTTCCTCCAGAGGTGTCTTCAGGTCCGTCACTTGAAGGGATCGTCCTCTTTTCCTGAAATGCTGGATGGGTTCGCGGTGAAAGCTGAACGTCAACCTATCAACCCACCGTTCCAAGAGTCCTTCCCCTTCCCTCACGGTGCCACCCTTGAGGATCTCCACGGCTCCGTCACGGGACAGAAAAGAGGTCACCTCTTGCCTTCCATAGATATCCAGGCGGCATCTACCTTCTTTTCCACCGCACGGGTCCTCACTTGTCAGTAACCCTTCCACTCTAGCGGGCTGTCGGTGTGTCACTGACAGCCGTAGGTCACCATTCCTCCTTAAAGGCGGCGGGGCCATCCCGCGGCCCGGCGGCCCCGCGGCCCCAGAGCGGCCATGCTGCGGCTGGGCCGGGCGCTGTGCGGGGCCCGCCGAGGGACCCCCGCGGCACAGCCGCGCCGGGGCGCAGAGGTGCTGGTGGGCTCGGCCGGCGGGGACAGCCACGGTGAGTGCCCCGGGGACCGGCGGGGTGACCGGCTGCTGCAGGGAGGGAGCGGGTTGAAGCCAGGTCCGTCCGTCGTATCTTTGCTCTCAGTTATGCTTTGATACTTGATTGCAAGAACACTGCTGCCAGATGAACAGCTAGATGCACATTCTTAAGTTATGTGTGCAGGAGAGCTCAACGCAAGAAGTTCTGGTTTGCATTCCTTAGATTTTTCTGATATCGGCAGTGCACAGCGCTGAAGGTAGGACAGGACCTGGGCATGTCTGTGCACATATGCATGAGAGCCAATAAACAGTCTGAGTTTTGGTTCAGATAGCCAATGGATTTACTTTCTGTGTAACTATTGCAAGAGCTCCTAAACAGCTCTTGGTAGTTTTGCTGGTTACATACTCGTGAACATACCAGTTACCAGAGCTGTGAATGTCCTTTGCTGGTGCTGCTGTCACCTGTCCCTGTGTTCCGGGGTGACACATCTCTGCTTCAGTAGCTGGCCCCTGGCACAGGCAGTGCAATACACACGTGCAAGTTACAGCTGTGCATCTACAGCAGCAGCAACAGCATCTTGGAACGTTCGTGCCTGGGAAGTGAGCAGACGTCCAGCCAAAGAAACAGGATAGGTCTTTTTTCTTTCCAGAGCATGCAGAGGCCATTGGATAATAATTTACAAGTCACAAGTGCAAGGGAGAAGTAGATACATATTTTGGCCTTATTTTTCTGCCTGGACTTAGGAACTTTCCCACCGATCAACTTATTAAGTTTAAATAGAATGGAGCTGCAATTTCATAACACTTCAGAAAATGAACTGAGTGACCAGTCTGTGCTGTTCTCATGCCAACAACCATCCCAAGAGAATTTTCTTCATTAAGAAATGTACTTGAACATAGTAAGACTGTACAATAAAAACTAAATTAAGTAACGTTCCAAAGACAAATCCAAGACGGATCATTTGGGTTTTGGTTTGTTGTGTTTTTTTCCCCATTTCTGCAGTTATTCTAAGACATGTCTTGGGCATTGTGTTAATTTTTTAAAGTCTTAAAGTGTTTACAGTGCTGCTGAATTTTACAGTTTTTCTGCATAACTGGGGTCTGTAGACATGGTGTGCCACCTCTACTTTTCAAATAACTGACTGGCTTAGAATATACTTACATGCATTTTCAGGGAAGAGAAGATGCAGCACATGCAGATATTGTTCCCAGTTGAATTACTGTGTCAGAAAACTAAATGAAGTATAACTGAAATTGTCTCCTATTACCAAGGTATTGCTGAAATCCTAATGAACCGACCCCACGCAAGAAATTCACTGGGAAAAGTATTTGTAAACGAAGTGAGTATGGGCCTGGCCTGTGTGTTTGGAGTTGTGATCAATAACCAACTGCAGTAAGAATAGTTACAGGAAATGTAAAACAAAAACTTATCCCTTGCTTCAGGTCAGTGGGAGATGGCACCAGGGCAAGGCAGGTTAGCCTGCAGAAAAAGGGATTGTGGTAGTTACTGCAGTATCTCAGGTGTGACTGGACAGAGATACTGGAGTTACTGAAGTTAGCTAATTTAATTTAATTTAACTCGGATGCCAGTTATTGTCCTTGCTTGTGTAATTACAACAAAAACATTGTCACACCTTAGCAGGTGATCTGTTCAAGGATAATGCATCCTAGAGAAAGTCCAGCTCATGCCTGGACAGGAAGGGGAATGAGTTTAAGATACCTCAAAGGTTCATCTCTGAGTGGAAGTCAAAAAAGATGGGGAACATGTCATTCTGAGACTGTCATGGACAGATCCTGCTGGTTCCACTTACATGATTTCCAGAAATATCCTGACACCTGCAGGGCAAAAAGAAAACACTTGTATCATATATTAGGAGCGTGATCTAACTGAGGTATGTACATCCACATGCCTGAAGTTTTTCCCCCCTTGTCTGCCCTCCCTCCCTCGTAGCTGTTCAGTGCCCTGGAGCAGCTCCGCTTCGATGAGAAGGTGCGTGTGGTGGTGTTCAAGAGCCAGGTGAAAGGCGTGTTTTGTGCAGGTAAGTAACAAAGGCTCTGCAAACTATGCTCATAAAACATGATGGCTCTTGGGGCTGCGATCAGATCAAGCAGAAAATGTGTGCTAAACGTGTCCATGCTCTGACTTCCTCTGACCTTACTTAACCTCTATAGAATGCTGTATTTCAAGACTTCTGAAATGAAATGGTCTGTCCTCCCAGAGGGACAGGAGGGAGCACAGTTTGGATGTCTTTTCCTGGATTCTAACCTTTCCGTCCCTTATTTAGGAGCAGACTTAAAGGAACGTGAAAAGATGGATGATGCGGAAGTTGGACTATTTGTTAGAAGGCTGAGAAATCTCATGGATGAAATAGGTAAAGGATTATTTCAGTTGGGAAAGTTATCCTAGACAACCTGTAGTGAAACATGCTGTTGGAGGGGGTAACCAGCAGGTTATCCATGTAGGAGTCCCTTGCCAAATGATTCCAGCTTATGCCTGAAGCAGAGACCTGGTTAAATACCAACTCTCCTGCTGACACTCCCAGGACAAGACACGTTTCAGTACTGCCTTACCCACAACAAGAGCAGTGCACACACGTGGGTGTAATAAATGAAATACCTGCTGTGGCAAAGCATTTATATCCAGTTCTGTGGAATCCTAGGGAGGCAGTGCTGGACAACGTGAGCTGTGCTGGTTGTCCCACTTCCAGTACATGCTCAGAAACTCTCATGATATGGCAATGTCCTAACAACATGGATTGGAATCTCTGAATGGATTTGCTGAATGGATTTGTGGAATGTTTGGATTTGTATCTACGAATCCTCCATTCCCTATTTTTATTTTTATTTTTTTCTTCAAGAGAAATATGGACTCCTGCAATTGATTTTCTTCCCCTATTTATGAATTATTCTGCTCTCACTAGAGGGAAATACCAAAGTGAAAGCTGAATAAAATACCAATCAGAGTTGCAGTAATTAAAAAACCCACAGGAGCAGTCAGGGAGGGGTGGTTACAGCACAGAACACGTCTGAAATTCACATCCAGCTCCCAGAGTATTTAGAAAGGTATCAAGCAGCTCATCTCCAGATACCTCATGTTGCTCAACTGTGAGGTAACAACAGTGTTTACCAAGTTCAGGAGCCTGGGCTGACAAAAGCACCAGAAAAACTACTCCTTGTGACAGTGACTTGGGATGGCACCTTTGCTCTGACTGTTGAACTGCAGCAGCTGGGCATTCACATGATAAGTTCGCAAGGAGACAGCTCACCCTGTTTTGTGTTGCGGTAGAAAATGAGTTCTTGGTCAATTTTGAACTAAAAGCTTTAGAATTTAGGGATTTAAATTCCAGAAGAGAACTTCTGGAACACACGTGTGTAACGTGTGCTGTGTCCTGCAGCTGCCCTGCCTGTGCCCACGATTGCTGCCATCGATGGCTACGCGCTGGGAGGGGGACTGGAACTGGCCTTGGCCTGTGACCTTCGAGTGGCAGGTTGGTGTTGCTCCATGTAGGAATCGTCCCGCAATCAGTGACTATATTTTAAAGAGGACTTACATGCTTGAGAATGGACTGTTAATGGAATCCAGAAGCTTGAGAGGAATTTAAAACAGTTCAGGAAATGAGGAAGCATTTGCTCAGAAATTGTGACATTTAGTTACTATTGTGACATTTAGTTACATGCTTAAAAAGTAAAGCCTATTTTTAGGTAGGTAAGATTACGATTCCTTTAGTAAACTTTATTAGTAGAATTACACAGTTATTGGAATGTAATTCTGGATCAGCACTCTGGCTAGATCTAACCTTCCCAATTTAAATCAGTTTGGACTGGAAGATTTCCTTTTTCTGTTTCTGTGCTTCCATCCATTACATTTTATCTAGTCTGGACACAAGGTTCATTGTTCCAGATAACACTGGTACACTGGGGTAAGCAGCCTTACCACACATCCCCCATGGCACTTGAGATGGACACTGATGAAGCACTGTAGTGGTCACTTTCTGGCTGCCTGGAGAAATGGAGTTCTAGTTCAGTATTGTCAGTTTGTAGTTTTATCAATCAATTCAGTATGGAAAACTTGTAGTTATACAAATCAGAAAGTAACTAACCCTGCATTTATTTTTTAATAGCTTCATCAGCTAAAATGGGCCTTATTGAGACCACACGAGGACTTCTTCCTGGAGCAGGTGACTTTCACTAAATCTTCAGTCTGACTTTCTCAGCTGTACAGTAAATATTTTGCCTTTTGACCACTTGGAGTGTTTTGGTTGTAAATTAGAAGTAGCATCTTACAGTGATGCAGGAGATCTATGAATCAAGAGTTCTGTCCCTAACCCTGCCTCAGACTTACTCTGAATTTAGGAAAGTCCTTTTATACCATTTCTTGTTTATTGAAATACTCAAAAGGGATGCTGAAGTCTTTCAGATGCCTTTAAAAATGTTGACATAGTCAGCTAGTAGTTATATTATGCCTTTATTTTTTAAACCTCCTGGTTTTATAAGGAGCCAGAATACTAGTGGGGTGTTTTCACTGTTGTCCTAAGGTGGAACCCAGCGCCTGCCCAGATGTGTTGGAATAGGTCTTGCAAAGGAACTCATTTTCACTGGCAGACAGATTGATGGACAACAGGCCTTCTCCATGGGCTTGGTAAATCACTCAGTGCCCCAGAACAGCGAGGGAGATGCAGCTTACCAGAGAGCACTGGCTTTGGCCAAAGAAATCCTGCCCCAGGTGAGTGTGTTGTTCATACAGGCAATGTAAGGACGGCATTTGTGCTTCACTGAAGACAGAGCAAACAACAACTGAAATTCCTTCCTGTGAAATACTGAGGTCTTGGTTCCTGATGTTTAAGTCTCTTAACTGTCCTTTGTGAATGCACTTTCTGTAGGAACAAGCATTAGCATGCAGCTGGTTAACCCACAGGACAGTTTTCCCCCCAGCTGCAGTCATGCAGCCCTGCGGGACACATTGAAACCTTGCACCATGTACGTCTGTGAACCACAGAAGACACCAATTCTTTTATCTTTTTAAAATACTTGTTAACTTACTGCAAATTGTTGTAGACTAGAAGGTCATTTGGAGCTAGGATAATGACATAACAATTCCTCTATTATGAATGAATGTGTCTTTAATTATTTTAAATATTTATTGTAATTTGTTTTTTGTTTGTTTGTTTTTAATAAAGGCTCCATTTGCTGTGAAAATGGGAAAACTGGCAATAAATAGAGGAATGGAGGTAATATTTTTTTTAAGAAATACTCAGGTGAATGAAGCAAATGAGCACTAAAAACATTCAGAACAGATGAGTTATAATCCATGTTTAGACCAGGCATTTAAAGCCATTTCAGAGGTTTTCAAGATTTTCTTTAAAGTTAAAATTAATAGGTCAGAATTTCTCTTCTAGTCACTTACACTGCAGTTCTAATACAGGAGTGAAGGTTACTCTGTACTGCAAGTGAATTGTTTATTGATTTGAAAACTGTAAAGTAGCTTTGAGGGCTGTACCTCAGACAATGTCACCCTTCTCTCTCATCCCCAGGTCGACATTGCATCAGGGATGGCTATTGAGGGGATGTGCTATGCCCAGGTAGGTTACCTTCAGAATTCATTCCTGACAGGAACAACTGTATTTTAATTATAGGATGATCTTTACAAGGGATTTTAGTTTTAACAAATTAAAAATTATTCCTCTTGTGAGGAATCTGCTTTGTGCCAACTTTTGAGAGCATGCAGCTTTCTCAGTTAATGGAACAATATAGTATACTATTATATTACAATATAATGTGCCTCTCAGTGTATTTTAAGATGGTAAAGCATTAAGTTTAGGGAAAACTATATAATTTTCCTATATAGTTCTATGGTCCTTGTCTTAGATGCTTGTGAGTTACTCTACAACCCAGTCTCTATTTTCCTAAATTGCAAAACGTACAAGGTGGGACTCAACATATCACTGAAAGGAAAGCAATCTTAGTCTTACACTACTACTGCCAAATTAGCCAGGCCTTAAAAGCACATCTACTTGTCAATGGAAAACATACCATTTGCTTTGCTTTGCTTTTTAATGTAGAATATTCCCACAAGAGACCGGCAGGAGGGGATGGCTGCCTTCAGGGAGAAACGACCACCGCGCTTCATCGGCAAATAACACTTGCTGGCTTCCTCTTGATTTTTGGAAACTAAAGTAGGACTGAAGAGCACCCACACTGATTTCTTGGGGATGATTATTATGACACCATTCTGTGCACTTAACCCCTTGCCTTGGACTGCATTTCTGAATACCCCACTGGATCATTTTTCTGTTTATCATTTATCTTATCTTCCAATAAAGATCTAACTTCATACACCTGATCCTTAGAGCATGTACATCTTGAGTCAGTGCTGCTCTCACATAGATGTCAGGTAAGGAATATGGAGAAATTTGGCTCACCATAAAGAAATTTAAAAAACAGGAGGCAGAAAACATACTGCATTTAAACACTGTTAGGAAAAACAAAAAACTGAAGAGAAAGACAACTTATAAAGTGCTTACTTCCTTACACTGGAGCTTTCAAGAAAAAGTAAATTAGGATGCAAATGTGGTGTTAGTAAATATTTGCAGGTTATCAAAATATACTTACAAAGTGTGGCTTACCACATTGGAACTGGCTGTCACTTCATGCTATGACTGTCTCTAAGCAAACCACAGTTTCACTTTGCCAAAAGTTACCCCAACAATTCTGTGGGTGAGTCACCTTAACAAATTATACACGTACAAGTTTTCTATGTAAAGATCTGAAAAGATAAAGAGTCAGGATCTTCAGCCTTCCCAGAACATGCTAGAGGTGGAATACAGGAGTTTAAAGGTTGCTTACAGAATTCTTGTAACCTGGCAGAAACTGCTGAAGCTGGACAGGAATATGAAGAGACCTTTCTGTAAGTGACACATACAAGTAAATGTAGTGGATTTATACCTTGTAGTAATTAATATTTTTCAGCTTGAAAGAATTCTGCTCACAGTTTGCCTGAAGTGTGTGGGAGCAAAAGAAAAAGGGCATGAAAAATCATTTAGAATCTCTCTGCTTGCTGGTTGCAGAACTTCATGAAGTGACATGTTGTCCAGACCTGTGGCCTGATGCCATTGTCACCTGCATTTTGTGCCTCAGGGAGTAGTACTTTTTCTGCACAGTTTTAGTTAAGATGCTTCAGCAGGTTCTCCTGTTGTTAGGAAAAAACAGTATTGTAAGGAGAGTTGTCATCTTTATTTTCAAATCTTGTAGCAATTGGTTTATATTTATTCTATTAACACCAATTTTGACAAGTTTTGTGTTCCACTTCATGTAATGGAAACTCTATAGCAGTCCCATAGCAGACATCTCAGAAGGGTGAGGGGTAAAAGCTTTGTAGGCTGTTTTTAATTTTTAAACCACCTTCATAATTCAAAACTACAGCCAGTTGAATTTCTGTCTGAATTGAGAAAACTGTACATAACCAGATACACACATGGAATTATAGCCAAATTATACTTTTGTACAAAAAACAGTTAGACAACACTGATTAAATTACTGGATGAGCACCTTTTGAAGTTGCTGAAATACACAATAACTATGTTATTGAAGATTAGAGGTGATGTTTTTATTTGAAGGATGGGAGCTGGGAGAAGAAAGGAGTTAAAAATAGTAAAATACGGTCATCATGAAGAAGCCATCCCTGCTCAAAAGCTACCATATGTAAGTTCTCTTTTTAAATTCAATTCCCAAATATTTACAGAAGAATCTCTATCAATCCGCTGCCATGGAAATATAGAGACTAAGCAGATAAACAATACCTGAACTTAAACTGAATTTGAATGGACATGCAGTTTGCTTCCATCACTTGCATTGTATCAGGCATCTGTATGCTGTGCAATATGTTTCACTGGACACATCACTTGTAACCCAGGGGTAACCAAGAAAGGAACCAGTTGTTACAATTAGCATCTTTATGTAAAATGTCACACTCCACAGAACAATGCAATTAACACAGGGTTTACACAGAACATCGTGTGTATTTTACACTCACTGCGATGACTTGGAAATATAATTCACTGCACAATACTGACTGAATATTTACAGAAAACAAGAGCAATCATTAGTCTCTTATAAATAAGGTGACCAAATTTCCTGGGCCTCTGCTGAGTACATGCAATCCCCTTTATGAGGAAGTCAAGTCAGTATTTTGCTCTAACGAGCTTTCTCCTTTCCCTATTTCCAAGTATTCTAAAAACAAAAGATATCAAACACAACCAAAAGTAGTCACACAACAACAAAACTCCCTTCTTGTTATAAAGTTTAAAATCTCAAACTTAGTTCATCCTTTTAAGTACTGTTTCATTCTAGTCCCGTTCCTACTGCTTTACTTGAGTGGGTTTCCCCTTTCCCTGAACATGATGTGGTCCCGACCTTGCTAAGAGCAGGGAGGACTCTGGAGAAATGAACTGCAAAAAGGCATTGTTCCAGCAGCAAGGAAAACAACAGAATATGGCTTGCAGGCAAAAGGAAAAGTAAGCTGAAGACCCCATTTGTGTCTAGAAGGGTTATGAGACAAGGGACATTTTGGTCGCCTTAGTTACAAGTCTCACTGTAACCTGCATGCACGGACCTGTGGTTTAGTCTGAAGGAGTGTTGGATCTCACAACCACACACAGTTCTATTCAAACACCAAACTGGTGAACAGTGTTATGAAGAGCAATCACAGGGATAAAATAACTTTTTCCCCCAGGAGTCACAAAACAGGATATTCCTTCAAGTCTTGTTTTCAGATGTGCATACTGAGCTGTACAAGTCCCATCTCCTGGTAGCCAGCACTTACCCCACCTCATGACCAGCTCAAGCCTGACCCTTGACAAGTCACACACGTGGTTGCCATCAAAGCTGATGTTCAGCAAAGGTTTCCACACATGGTTTTGGGTACCACAGTTACTGGTAATCACTTTAATGGTGACCAATATATTACAAGTTACTCCAACTACACACACATCAGAAGGGATTATTACAGAGACAATACTTTACACTCCTCTACCTGCAGCTTTCAGTTTGGTTTGGTCTGTTGCTGCTTCCTACACGGTGGGGGTCTCCCGTGACGCATTATGTGTTTTTCTAAACTGTCCAGGATGGCAATGGCAATCCTTTGGACATGGGGATCAGTCTGGACGTTTTCCTTGATGTTGTACAAATGCTGTAAACCACCTTCTTCAATTAACATGCTGCAGTATCTGGCAGCTGTAACGAGATTATAAAAAGGGAATTAAAACCAGAATTATCTAGGTTAAAGGTAGCAGATACTGTAAACACTGATTCAAATCCACTTTTGTCTCCAGGCAACATTTAGGACACTCCCCAAAATGTCCCCAGAAATGCACTGGTACTTAATCAAGTGACAACACAGCAAGAGTTACTTGGACAGGACTCAGATTGTAATGAGGTCTGTTACCAAGTCTGACTCAGCTGACTGGAAAGTGCCCTGTAATGTGCACAGGATTCTCTCTTCCCCTCAACTGTAGTGTCTATGAGTATCCAGGCGAAAGTAGCACCTTTACCAAAAACCTCAGTACAGAACAGTTACCAAAAAACGGTGTCAGATATACCACGCCATTTGTACAGGCTTGTGGAGTGAATACAAACTGAGTCCTTCAAATACACTTTACCAAATACTATTGATGGTGGCCTTTAACCAGTTACAAATTGCTACAAATGCCTTTCCAGGGTTTCTTCCATTTTCACTATTGATTTCAAAAAGTTGAAAGTGCACCTGCAGCAGCTCTGGTGTCCTTGAGAGCAGGGAAGAGCTATAACAGGAGCTGTGTGGTGAATGTAACGTGCAGGTTCCAGGGGTGGCTATGGAAAGGTCAGGATGACTGTAATGCAATCCACAGGCCCAGCTTCCCCCCATTCATCCCCGTGATGCAACACCGGAGTTGTTTAAGTGCTGATGTTCAGCATTTCACTGGGGATCATATTTGCTGCAGTGCTACTAATATTTTAGTGCAGTTAGCTCATTCAGGAGAAAAAATAAACTAGACAAAATTAAAAAACCCCACATTAATTCCAGATTACTTTACAGCCTCATCTATATGAGCGGGTCAAAATAAAAGGCATCTCCTCTCCAGGAAAAAAAGCCTCCTTGGAGCCAAGAATCAACAGCTGAAGATTGTCCCCCAAAATAAATCTTCATATTTCAGAATTAAACACATTTTCCCTCAGAGCAGGGAAATGTTTGCTACGAAACATTTGGAGCTTTGTGCAGAAGCTTCTGGCATCAATTACCATCAGAACTAAACTTGAGGAACTGCCTTGATCTCAAATCAGGACTAAACACAAACATCGGTGGCATGTTGAAAGCTCAGAGGTTAGGGCAGCACAAAATAAACATTACAAATAAACACAACAAATAGGACAGTAACAGGTTAACAGAACTAAAGGACAGAGAGAAGTGACAGGGTCTTAATCAAAATGTGTTATCCAGAGTCTGACCAGTGAAACAACTTTGTCAGAACAGTCCTACTTCAACATGAAGAGCCCTCTCAGATTTCTGGGCAGCAGCCTGGAAACAGTAGCTCATTATATTTATGAGCTCTATAAAAAGTAGCAAACAGAATTCTATGTGCAGTTATATATTTTGCCATCTTATTGGTTGGTCCTGAATAGATGCCTTATCACTGCATAAATAGTGATTTATGGGACAGGGATAAACAAGCCTAGATATACTGCTGTCAAGAGGATTAAAAACTGGAACAGAAAACACTTTTAATACTTTAGAGGAAAGCTGCTTTATATACACATATTCATGGAAAAAAATTACGTCAAAAGAACAAAACCCCCCAGCATTAAAAGCCAGGAATGTTTGTCCACTCTTACATTCAGATATGGTTGGGAGACTTATTTCCTTTCCCAACACCTTTATCAAATGCTCTCGAATCATTTTACAAAGTAGACATTGGTGTTCCTATTTTGTATATGGGAAGGATGGATTAAGGAACTGACGTTTCTGTCCCAGCAAGTTACTGCAAAAGGCGATTAGGGCAGGATTACCCAGCACTTCTGTTACCACACTGAGACACTGACACCTGCTATGGTCATTGTTCTTAACTTAAAAGAAAGCTGTTGCCCATTACTAATAGTTACATTTCTAAATAAAAACACCTATGGAAGTAAAAAATGTAGTTGATCTTAACACATCCACATTTTGGAATTAATACTGTGCACCTAACAGTAAAATTCCAGTAAATAAAAAGGATGTAAGGAACTTTTACTACTTTCTTTTTCTGCCCCATTTAGTGAAGGCCCAAATGCATCTTCTCCAGAGGATTAGGAGTGAAGACCTGAGGAATTCTTATTTTTCCCCACTTCATGCTAGTGAATATGTTAAGAAATAAGAATTTTAAAAGTAACATGCTCTCAATACGTACGATTTTTGCTGCAGACGTGCTGCATGGCCCACACTGCCCATAACTGGACACCAGGTGTCATGAAACAGCCAAGTAGTGGAAAAAATGGATTGAAAGACCTATTAAAAAAAAGAGGAGAGAAACAGCTACTTGTTTTGCTACTCGATATCATTACCTCAGAGGTCACATGTTGTCTACAGGTTAACTGGGCGAGCCACTGATTAAGACACTGGCCTGCAGCATCTAAAACTCTAGCTTAAGACAGTTATTAGCAAAAATCAGATATAGTGGATACGTGCTAAGTGTTTACCATGAGATCTAGATGCCTCCTGCTCCTTAAAAACAGGAGTAAAAGCAGTGGAAAATGTAAGAATTAGATCTCCAGCAATTATCTGATTGTACTTTTTGGCCTTAAGTTTCTTAACTAGGACAGACAGCACTGACCTGGTGTAAGCCAAGATAACCTTACTAGTTAATCTCTGTGTCTAAGTCTTTAGCTTAAGAATACCTTTAACAGAAAAGCAGCAGATTTTTACTCTACAGGAGTCCCTAACCTTCTTTGGTCACAAGGGAAACATTAGCCCACTGCATATTTTTAGCCAATAGGTGTTTTTCCACTGGATGAAACCATGTCTGATTGGCAGCTCACTCTGCTTTGGGAACAAGTTTTAAATCTAGTTGAGTTTATTTTCCAAATTCTAGATCAAGACAGTAGTTACCTGTAAGCCACCATCTCACATTCTGGGGTTGGCCAATTCAAAATGGCAGAATGCTGCAAAACACAGAACCGAGAACACTGACTGTTAAATACAAACATCGAAAAAAATCTAAGAGAGAATGACAAAATTCACCATCATTTCTGTACCAGCTGCTCAAGGAGAGACGTCCTCTGGCTGCGACTCAACGTCCAGGCCTGCTCTCCCCGAGATATCAAGTGAGCAATAATCCCTGCTGCAAAGTAGCTGACCTCCACCTCCACACTGTGCAGCAATTTACTGATGTGGTCTATAAAGTCCTTCCACATCAATTCAGAATGGAGTTCTTTAACTTCAGCTATGTTGTTCTGGAAGGGGAAAAAAAAAAAAAAAGAGAATATCAACAGAAAGGTGTGAGGGAGATAAACAACTTGAGCTACATTGTGTCAGTAAACAGATATAAACACCTGGATGAGATCTTCATACATCCCCGTGACCATCATATGCCAAAATACTACTTTTGCTTTTGAAAATTTTTCCAGCCTAATGCAGGAATTTCTTTTAAAACAAAGAGGTTTTCTCATAAGTAATTTTAGGCCATTAACATGCAGATTACACTAAATTAAAGGCTGATTTTAACATTCTCAAGCACAATTTCAGTAAACTTCAGCAGTGCACAATTTTGAATTCCATTGACTATCCAGTTACTTTTTGCATTTGGACTCATGTGAAGCCTCACTCACCATCCTTTCTTAAAAGCTCCTTTTATATACTGTAACCATCAATTTCAACATAACTTCTGAAGAATTCATAAAACAATCCAAAAACATGTCAATTGTGAATAATGCACATTATAAAAATTAAAGAAGAACTTAAAAATATTAGGGAATTTTTCAGATTAACATAGGGCTAAAATAAACACTTTCAAAATTAAATTTTAGAAGTATGTATTTCAGATTTTTCTTTTTCATCTCACCAGAAGTCCAAGAACTTTCTGTTGGATGGATGATTCAGATGGAAAAGACTGCAGAAAAAAAGACAAACAACAGGTAACCATTTATGTTTATTATTGGAACAATATTAATTAGAACCCTGTATTGACAATCCACCACCACTGCACTCCTCACCTCTAAGACTCTCATGAAAAGTTCTAGCCCTTGATTTTCAATGAAGTGCCGACACGTTGTTGGAGATTCATCGGTGAGGTTCCAAAGTGCACTCAGTGTGAACTTGAGGGTGGTATCTACAAGATTCTGATTTGTTTTCTGTTTAACTATTTGTAGAAGTTGCTGGAAAAATAAAAATCAAAAAATCCCAGTTATGACTGTGTATTGAAACGTGTACTGGCTCCTCTGCTGCTTCTGCACCAACCGGGGTAATGCACAGCTGGCATTTACATGCAGAGTACAGATCTACATGTTTGGGGTCAAACTATACGAAATAAAACAGCCATTAAACTTTTCCCCTCTGAACCTGGTTGCCTTTTGAAGGAATTCCTTTGTTTCCACAGTAATTACATGTGTAGCACTGCTACGGATGGCACAGAGCCACCCACAGAACTCTGGAGCCCACATAAACATTGACTGCATGAAGCATTTGCTTCAAACATTCTCCCTCTGAGCAAATTTAACCTGACACAGTGGATTTCAAATCAAGAGAAATCTTGCTATTTCACTGTGTATTAACTGTGTCAAGTTTTTCCTCTTTAGCTCCTATGCTAATACATCTCCTTGCCACTGGCTCTGCTATCACCTCTAACAAAATCTCTCGGCTTTTCCCTTTCACATGAACACAAGGCAGAACTCTAATAACAGATTATCTCCTGATGTTTACTTTGTATCTCAGGCATACTGGAAGCAGGAAAAGCTGGAGAGGATGGGATGTCAGGGGAGTATCTGACTTACCCTAACAATGAAGAGTTCTGCGCCAAGCTGAGCTGTTTGCTCTGTTGAAAGCTGTAAACAGACAAAAACATATCAACAATTTTTTAGACTTTAGGAATACTATCCTATGATCTCAAAGCTTACATTTCATACCTTTGCAGCAAGAATGGAAATTATGGCTACAGCCATCCTTTGCATGTTCTGATCTTCATGATTACACAGCCACTGCATAACAAGTTTGGCTGCTTCAAACCTGGAAGTTAAAAATAAAAATAATTTTCATAAGTCTTAGTAAAAGAAAGACGTACACAGACAACAGAGACTGGAAGAAGTATGCCCCATACCAAAAAGAGTAGAAATACAGTCAAATTGCAGGTACTCCTTGAGCCTTTGCCAGCTTAGAGCTGTTTGCTTAGCATCTTTTACTTCTAATTATATATTAAAGTATATAGGAATTGCTCCCAAAGAAGGAAGAAAAATTTGGCACAATCTTCTGCAACATCAGGTCTTGAAAGCATCTAGACAAGACATTTAAGTAGAAAAATGTCTGCAAAAAGCAATCCCATAGAAATACCCATAGGAATCCTGACTTCTGTTACATGCCATCAGTGATAGACCCATCCAGCTGAAGTAAAAAATACCTGTATACTAAAGGACTTTTTCAGACCTATAGTCAGTGGTGTATGTTTGGGTCAACAGGCCTAAAATAACACAGGCCAGGTAAATTCAGCACCATGGAATCATTTAAACTGAGACCAGAAACAAAGCTTCTGAAGGAACAGAGAAAGAAAAATATTCTGCAATGCTGCATTTAACATAATTTTAACTTGCCTGTTAAATGGAACATCCTGAAGGATTCTGTCACTGCATAGTGAAAGAAGGCAATTCTTCTGCAGCTGAGAAATGAAACAGAATTCCTTCATCAGAAATGTACAGATTTCAGAGTACTCTCTTACTATGAATCATTAAACGTATTTCCACGAGGTCATGAGATGCAGAGAAGCCTTTTGTTAAGATGCCCAAGTTAGAGAATCCTACAGAAAACCAAGGAATTTTGTCTTTTACCTGTTGATGGTTTGGGAAGTGCTCCATGGCCTTCAGGAGCAAGTGAGTGACGTCGGCCAGGAGCCGCACGGGCATTCCCGCTGCCAAGTCCTGCTTGGTCAGGTTAAACACACATGCACTGGCTGCCAACTGCACGGGCAAGTTCAGGGGGTGATTCCTCATCCCGATCACCACCAGCTGAAATACAAGAGTTTTGCCCACCTTAGTTACTCACACACGTGCACAGATCCCAAGAACAACCCGCTGCTGCTCGAGGCCACAGCACTGACACAGCACCCAATTTTTGCCTCTCTTTCACTTCAGTGAGAAATCCATCTGGTGGGATTTCAATTCTCAGGAGGAACATTTCCTTCTGTTCAGTGATTCAAAGCTGACAACTTCTAGTGCTCCAAGTCCTTTTGCACAGCTTGCAGCAACCTCTCAAAAGAGAAGCTGCACGTAATGTAAGAAATTCCTAGAAAGATCCAGGGTTTGCTTTACACACTGGGACAAAATCATGAAACCCTTTCAGAGATGAATGAGGTACAGAACCTCTGCAGTGCAATGGTAACAATGTGGTGGCTTGTTTGGTGATGAGCAGTTTCAAATCCCATCCTAAGCTGCTAGGTCAGAAGGGATTATTTGCAGCTCCTTCACGAATTGTTTTTGGCTGTGTATGTTGATTGTGATCCCACCTAGGAGTATTTTTCTCCTGGATTATTTATTGACAAAGCCTTTTTGATATTGAGGCCAGCAAGTTCAAGGCCACCTGTCAACATCAAAGAGGGCAGGAAAAACAAAAATCAGGTGTCCTACTGATGCTTCTTTTTACCACAGCAAAAATCAACCACTTCTGGTGTTCAGGACAAGGAAAGCCAATGCCTAGAATAGATTTCAAAGGAAGTTTCTAGGCTCCAAAAGAGAGCCGAATATAGAACACTAACGATATTTACTCACTGTCACACTGGAGGGTGACAGTAGAGAAAAACATCACTTATTATTACTTATTCCTTATTATTATTGTTTGTGAGCATCAGCAGAAGGCATGTTGTGTCTGGTGAATGAGACTAGAGACCTTTGATTTGACCCAGTTATGTTCTACTGACAGAACTCAGCATATAAAGAAAAGTTCTTCATATCATTTTAAAAGTTATGCAAAAAAATTAATTTAGATACTATACATTAGTCCAAATCCATTTTACCTAACGTGAAATGCTACAGGGCATCTTCTACATCACTACTGTTTAAATAGCTCTTTAATTTTTACCTAATATTACAATATTAATTTAACAAACACAACCAAAAATGTAAAAGCTTATAAAATAATTTATACCAAGATTCTGGGGGTGAGCTCAGTTTAAGGGACAAAGCATGACAATCATCAAAACTATGTGATCTTACCTTTAAAATTTCAGGCTTTGTTTTTTCCATGACATGTGTCAGGCTGAATAAATGAAAAAGAGCTTCCCTTACAAAGAAGGCCCGTTCGCTGTAACGCTTCAGTGCTTCAGAAATCTGAGTTTCATTTGCTTCTCCTGACACCTGGGAGCACAGAAATAATCTTTAGTTCACGACGTCATCATTTCACTTTAAAAACTTTGTTGTCAAAAAGTGCAAAGGTGCAGTTTCAAAGGCAGTGATATTTGGATTGCTTTAACTTTGGATATTAATCCAGAACTACACGATCTGCAAACATTCTCCATAAAGACATTGTAAGCCAAAATTAGGCCTCAGTTTTGCCTTTAAGCAGAACTGTATGAAACCACTAAGTAAAAGTAGCACTTCACACCTAACAAAGTTGTGTATGATGCACCAAATGCCTGCAAGCACTGCCTGTAAGTGAATGCTCTGTCACTGCAGCTGATAAACTGAGGATGGTGTTTTAGCTGTAATTTTTTGGCTCTGTGTTCTAGTTCCAGCAATAATAATAACACAAAATCCACTCTTTGTCTGCGTCAAGTTTCTTATAAACTATATCTGTAGCAAAGGCTTTCCAGCACCATGCTAGAGGACTACCTCGTGCTCCCTGCAAAAGAAGTAATACTTAAAAACAGACTTGAAATACATGTGAAAACCAATGAACTCAGTTGGGCAAAGACTGCATTAGAAGCTCAGCTGTTGACTAACATAAGCTTTAAGTTCAGAATATTAAATCAGCAACTGCAATTTTTTTCACTGCCCAGTCTGCTATATTCTCTATTTAACTACATTTTATCTACTTATAGCTGTGAGTTGTATAACTGTGGATGGTTTCGTTCCTCAGCCCTACTATGTAATGATCATTGCTGCAGTCCCTGTTTTTCAGAGTTCCTAGGGCAGCATGCAGAACTTTACACGTCACATACAGGAAAGCAAATGTTCATAGATTGAAGTGTCACATTCTGTACATCCTGTATTGTATAGAGACATATCTTTTGAAACTTGTGAGGTCAGAAATATATTAGAGCCTTGAGAGAACTGAAACCATCTTGGATTTTGTTTCACATTCTCTCCCGATTAGAAGGGCAATCGTATTTACTGATATGTTCTGCAGCCAGTTATACCCTACATGAAGTATTTCCACTTGGCTTCATGTTCTTAACTGTAATATCTGCCTGGTGTTCATAATCAAATTTCCCTGGACTGCTGTAAAGGCAGTAATATTTTACCTCTGCTGTTTCCATGAGTGCTGTGTCCTGTTTATTCTTTAGCAGCATCTAGACTAAGCAGCTGAATATTTCAGTAGAGTTACTAATGAATTTAGGTCACCAGAAAAAAATAAAAGGGAAAAAAAAAAGAAAAAAGGAAATAAAACCAATCACAGCCCACAGTCTCTTCTTGGCAACTATGTCTCAAAAAAAGAAAAATAAAATGCAAACTGCTTTTTGTTAACTACACTGCTACAAGTCCATTGGGATTTTCACCTTCTTCTTTCCTGCCTTTTCACAGCACAGACAATCCTCTGAAGCATGTATTCTAAATAGGAGGATTACAGTGAATTATTCTATAACAAACATGAGGTAAAACTTCCTGATGCTGTACATCATCACACCAAAGGGGAACTTGCTTTCTCCAACCAGCCATTTCAACATTCATACGCTTTGCTCTCACAGTGACAACTAAGTACTCCAGAGACCTGGCCAGTAATAAATTTCAAAAGTTTTAGGGGAAAAAAAAAGAATTAAATTGTGTAGCTGTTGTTCCACTTGCCTATAACAAGAGCATTCTGAATTTTAAAACTGAAATGCAAAACGCAGCTTGCACAGGAGACAGACTATAAACTATGGACACGTTATGCACTCTTCCTCATTCTCTCTGCAGTTTCCATCATCCTCATGGCACAGTAGCAAACAAAACGCAGAGTTAAAGATGATATACTACTGACATGCCTAAAACATCTTTCTTTCTTCATTAATTCTGACCCCTTCATAGTTGGGACAGGGCAGGCTCATTCTCCAGTAAGTGCATTCATATTCTACAAAACAGGGAATGATGTCTTGTTGCCTGGCACTAAAAGATAAATAAATGCACTTCATCAAACACTGTCTCACCCTAAGGGACTAAAGAATTTAGGATTTGTTCAAGAAGAGGAAATCATTCACCACAAGTAATTACTTCTTATGCGTTCATCACCAAAAGACCTTTCAAGGTGGGTAGAAATACTGTAATAGGAAATTGCAGTGGTGGTGAAGTATAAGAGCAGCTGAGTTGTTCAGTTTTATTGTATCTGCTGTGTTAATCATGAATTGCTCAGAGGTTATGCAAATTGTACCTCCACCTCTTACACACCCTGAATTATGTCAGACACTGTGCTGGAATCCAGAGAATATTATTCCACTAAATGACTTCAGACTAGACAAAGTTCAGCTCTCTTAGGTACGCTAAATCAGGATCTAAGGTTCACTGAAAAGAAAACAGGTACTTCTTACAATAATAGTATTATGCAAATTTAGCAGTTTGTGTCAGAATTAAATAGGAATTTGACATAAAGTCAGTAATTACAATTAACAGTTAAAAAAGTGAACCTACAGTCTCCTCCTGAAACACCCACATACATTTGTTACAAGTGATTAGTTCTACTTTTCCTGTACATCACAATTTTACAGGAAATTAATTCCCCCACTTAACCTTTAGGTTCCCTTCTCCCGTCAGGAATTCCGAGTAGCCGGCGTCGGTGGCAAGCAGTCCCACAAACTGCATGGTGGGTCTCTGCTGGATGAACGCTTCCACAGCTTTGTCTGTCACGTGTTTCCTCCCAGAAATGTCCAACGACACAAGGTTAGGCAGGATGTCCTTCTGTTCCAGCAAACGGAGGGCTATGTCCGATGTGAACTGTTTGTCATCCGAGATATCGAGGTGGTTCAGGTATTTCAGTTCTCTAATAACGTCCAGGATCTGGGTCGTGGTCATTTTCAAGCATTTCAGGTGGTGCATGGTCAAAGACTTGAGCCGGTCCTTGCAGGTGAGGAGCGCTGTGATGTCAGTGACGGAGGTGTTGGATATATCCAGGCTTTCCAGCCGCGGGAGCGACGCGACATCCGCCAAGTCCTCGTTGTAGAACAGCACGTTGGTGATGCTCAGCGCGCGCAGCCCGGACAGCTGGCTGAAACACCTCTCGTACGGGTCTTCCAGGGAAAGAGTCAGGGAGTTCAGCACAAGGCATTGCAAGTTCTGCTGGATCCATTTGTTGCTGCCCAGTCCACTGATAATGTCTGTGATTGTTATGTCTGCGTTCACCCCCGTGGCATCCAGTTCCACCAGCTTGTGATGGCAGAACGCTTTCCGGAAAGCCACGGCCGAGATTTTGGCTTTCCGGATACAAGCCCGTTTCAGACGCATCTGGTTCCCTCGGAAGATCCCCACAGTGCCATCGTTCAGGAGCCCTGTTGGAAAACAGCATCAGTGTTTGGCTCCAGTGTTACAGAACACCGCTGTTATTTTAGGAAGCCAAAGGATAGGCAAAAAAATTTAGATACAAGGTAGTTTGTCTTGGATCATGACACCACCAATCCCATAAATCTTGTATCTGAGATCCCACTTTTAAGATTATGACCTCACTTTTGGAAAATTCCAGGTTTAAGAAGAGGATAGATATATTAAGGAGCAGTACATACACATTACCTGTTTGGTTCAGAACATGGAAGTTGCAATAAATAAAACAAGGATATGATTCAAAAACAACCCCACTGCTGCCTGCATCTTCTGGATTTGCTCCCCAAACTTGTTAGAAACTGTGCTAAAAGCAGAATTTCAAAATTTCTCAGTGTAATTCTTCCCTGACCATAGGACCATTAACCTCAAGATTGCACCACCTATCAATGACCTGACCTCATCCTGCTTTAACTGAATAATTTAGCATTTGACTGAATTCATAAGTAGGATCAATACACTAAATTAAGTTAATCAAGTTCTATACATCCCTCAGGAAGAAGGTAGGAGTGTTGCTCAGAAACAAGCTGAATGTGAGAAAGAAATCTAAGAAGTGATTAAAAGAGGAGAAAGAGGAGGGCAAGGAAAGGGTGGGAAGGAGAGAAAGACAGCAATGTAAAAAGGAAAATGCAAGAATCCTTTTTTGAAATCATTATCTTTTTACTCTGTAGAAAGGAGAATGCATAGGGAGCCTTTTCTTGCAACACGCAGGCAATATCCTAACTGAAACAATACATTGAGTTCCCTGCATGGAAGTACCCAAAATGCACTGAATATACAATGGTATCCTATCAACAGCAGGTTTACTGCTTCATAAAAAAGCCACTAGAAGAGTACAGTTGCACAACCCTGCACACAAAAGGAATAGGAAGAACATGTCCTTCTGGTTTCACTCTACAGGGTTATAAATGTCAGCACTCCTGGTTTTTAACCTCCTATCTTCACACGGACTTAACATATGTGCAACAAAAATGCATTATATATGAAAAATAACACCATAGCCACTACAGTCTGGATTTAAGTCATGAGCTAGTAATTGCCTCTGTGAAAAGCCAAATTAATGTTAAGATTTGCAGACCTTTCTACAGAGCAAACTATTTGGGCATTTCTGATGTGATAGTCAGGGCATTCCTCTTTTGCCAGGAAAGCAAAAATATGGGGTGAAACAAGTGGTCCCAAGCAGAAAAATTAAAAGCAACAAATATAATAGTTTGGTTCAAGCACCACTAAATTAGTTCTTCATTTTTGCTCATCTTTTCATCTAATGACTGAGGATCTCTCACTGGCCCACCTCGGCCATGCACGTTTTTCCATCCTGCCCTCTGTGTGTTTGGGACATTTTGGTATCTGGAATTGTCTTCATCACTGGTAATAAGTTTCTGGTAATTCAGTTGCCTTGAATCTGATTTCTTGGGATTACTCTAGAGAATTACTTATCAGAAAGCAATGTATATTGAAGATGAACTTTTTTTGAGCTTGTATTTTTCTAGGGCCTTCTTTTGTTACTTCTAACCAGAACACCAGTATTTGCACAGTAAGACCCAATCACATCTGCATCTGTAGGATAGGGCACTTGATGTGTTAACAGGAATTTTTGTAGTGTCATGTCTCATCTTTTACCAAAAGTCTCCAGGATCCCCAGGAATGGCTCTTCTCAATTTTCCATGGTAAGAAGCCTTATTGGCACAAATTTTCCTTCACCATGCCTAAAGCACGCAAGCAAGGGCAGCCCTCTCCTCAGAGATGTGCTGACAAAGAACAGGACAGGCCAGGACACCAAGTCTAAGAACACCACAAGGTGCTTGTACCACTCTTGACACTGCCTGCTTTCGAGCAAACAATTCCACCTCAATAAAAGTGACCAAAGTGGTGAGAAACTATTTTGATGAATCACAAGGTTATTTTCCAGTTTAATCATACAGGCACACAGTAAAGAAAATTGCACTGCTCTGTGAGAGATACTGGAATATTTCAGTGTTGTGAGAAGTAGTAGAATCAAATATTTATTTTTTTCTGAAGTGACTAAAGAAGATTAAAGAATGTTCAATTAAAGGAACATTAAAATCATAAAGGCAAGACAAAGTACCCATTTAGAACTATCTACATGGCAATGCAAAATGCTGCTGAAACTGCGGAAAACCAAAAAATAACAAAAATTCTCTATTAAGAGATTAATGAACACAGTTTTAACAGCTGCAACAGCAGATTCTACTAGAAAATACACCAGAACTGCAGTGTCCCGTCCAGTAGAATATTTTCACTGCTGCCCCACAGGTAACTGTTTTTACCATGAAATGCCATCGTCTGCAGCAGTCGATCGGCCACTTCTTGAGGAAACATCCCTGGCTCCTGCAAGCACAGTGTCCCATCTTGCCTTTCTGTGCAGAACTTCTCTAGGTTGGCAGTCAGGAAATTCAAACAGATATCAAGTAAAGAATAAGGAGAGGCTTCCTCCTGTCATACACAAAACACAATGAAACAAGGGAAATTTAGTCAATTATTCTCTCTGTTTCTGAGTCTCCCATTACCCTGTAATGTTGTTTTTTTGTGTCTGGTAAATATTACAAAAGGAGATGTGTCCCATAGAGCCAGGCAAAGGCAGGTCACACAATAAACAACTAGCCCAACTGCTGGAAGCCTCCTTCCCCAGTCACCCCAGAACCACATCCAGTCAGGTCTGCTGGGCTTGAACCCTGCCTGTGTTCCCACAGGAAGAAAAGTAATTGCTGAAAAATAATTCTAACTTATTAAGTCTACTGGAAATTATTCATTCAAGGCAGATGTAAAAAAGACTTTTAAACCAAGTTTTACTCCTGGATTTAAGCTATTTCTTTTGATCTTTCATTTAAGTCAACCCATATTAGAAGTCTACTGCCAACCTACATTAGAAATGCAGATAAATTTCATATATTGCAGATAAATTTCATGTATAGGAGCCATTTTTGATACTGAAAAGGGCAGCTAAAGCTTCAGATCAAAAAAGGAAACTCAAAAAGAACTGGTTTAATTCCAAATTTTGTGCAGCGATACAGTAACATCTATTACAGTAGTTCTGTTCCTCCCTTTTACACTGTGCCTGGAAACCACCTCTAGCAAAACCCTGGGTACAAAGAACAAGGCAGAATATAAACTTGACCTTCTCCTTCAGAGTCTGAGATTGTACACTGATACATAAAAGTCTCAAAAGGTTTTTCTATTTCGTGTCTAATAATAACGCACTGTTTTCAGGCACACAGATTAATCAACATAAAGAGTGACTTGCAGCACTGTGAATCATCCCCAGCACCACACAAAAGGAGGCCGAGTGACTGGTACATACTCCCCCAGACAATATTGAAAATAACAGCATCAACTGGTGCCAGATCTCATCTGCAGCAAAAATTGGAGCTTCCCTTTTATACTGAAAGTTCTGGATAATTTCACCTTTCTTTCCCAGCTCATTTAACTCCCCTTGCTTCATTTGCCTAATATGCTCATCACAGAAGTACAGAAATATATAAAAGGTTACCAAGAAGAAATATAAGTAAGTTTACAGAGATAAGTCTTCTAAGATAAGGTGCCCATATTTGAAGACTGGGAGGTACCACATTAGAGCAAAGATGGAATAGAGCTTATCTTTAATGAATCATTTATTGACAACAATGAGAGACTGCAATTTAATAGCTCCTGAAGACTAAAGTACAGGTTTGGGAACTAAAACCTTGAAATTATTCAAATGCAAGCTCTTTCTGCAGCTTTTGACATTCAACTTCCAACTCCTTTGACTCAATTTTGCTAAGTATTCTATTTTAATTTTTTTTAAGCTTAATTATTACTTTTTTTTTTTGCAGAAACAGGAGTCCCTTTGTGATGCAGCTTGCTCACATTACCAGAAAACAGCACTTCTGGCTGCCTCCAATCTTAAGTTGATTAGGAAAGGAAGGACAAAATTTGGAACTGTGAATGCCTTCTGTTTCTTTGTAACATACAACAATGCCTGAGATACTTCTAAAGAGAAAAAAGCCAACTGACTATTTTAAAAGTACATTTTTAAAGGAAATGGGAAAGTCTTCCTTTTAACTTGAAGCCAATACACACACCCAGGATTTGTATGACAGCTGACGATTCAACCCAAAATCAGAATCCTTACTCAGAGGTACATGAAAATCATTCCCACTGAAGCAAAGACATCCCCATCTCCCATTAGATCTTGCGTTTCTACTTGCATGCTCAGATGTGACAAACCCAGAATACTGGCTCTCCTCATTCCTTCTGGCACCGTTCCACCATTTCTGCCAGAGAAGCTGAAACACTTTTATCTATCAGTGAGCAAACTCCAAAGAGAATTTTTAGCCCTGCAGATAGGCCACTAGCAGGTGACTCAGAAAACTATTTTTTTTCAACCGGTACCTCTAAATGGCCAATCTGTCATTTAAAAATAATGTTTGGATTTTTATATAATCCCTTTAGAAGTTCATACAGGGCATCTCCAGACAATAAAGGAACAAACCCCAGAAGGAGGGATCAATTACCCTTGCAAACAACAGAGGACCATTTTTATTAACCCCACTTATCCCAGTTGTAGGAGTCATTTGTAATGTTTCTTCAACTTGCTGCCCAAAAGCTGAGGAAACAGCCCTAAGGAAGGCTCCTGAGGTAACCTGGGCAAAGGTACAATGTTTTTATCTGTATCTAATAAAGTCCTTTGACAAGCACCACAAAAACAATTTCCTAGATTGTCTGCTACTGCAATTGCAGCTTGAACTTAGCCTGTAAACATTTTATGTGAGCTTCTCTCAAAGAGAATTCTAAAGAGAGCATTGCCCAGTCAAAGTTGTATTTAGGCTCTCAGAAGGTCAGAATTTAAGTGGTTCCTTCCTTTAGCTGTGCTTTTTCATGTCAGCTTGAAAACAAATCTGCCATTTGTTTTCAGCTCACTTCACATTCTGGTTCTAATACTCTAATTAGAGATCATAAATGTGTGTCAACTGCACCATAGCATTTAATTTTTTTTTAATTTAATAAAGAATCCAGCAGTATTTGTGTAGAACTTGCTACTTTTTCATAGCACTCTTAATTTTCTAATACTTTCATTAAAACTCACAGTTTCTTTCACCCTATCATATCAATTAAATAGGCAGGAAACAAATACAAAACTAAGTCCCACAGAACACAAAATTATGCATTACATGATGCAAGCCTGGGTGCCTTCATCACCTAAAACACATATTGTAGGAGTAATGTGACACATCTAAATCCAGCTAGCTTATGGAATAGCATGAAAAGGAGAATAACTGCACTTAGATGGGCTTTGTAAGGCTTATTTAGATTATTTAAGAAAAAAAATTATTTTAAGTGCTTAATATAACCAAGGCAAACCAAAAGTGTCCAGGGGGACAGTAAACTACCTGGCTACTGGCCTCTGACAGTAATCCAATCCTGGGGAACTGAAATGCAAAACCCACTTCAACACAGTGTTACCAGCTCAGCTTCGAGCTCACACCAGGGCAGCAGGAAAGGTTTTCACAAGGAACTTTATCCTCCAACACTTTCTCCTCAAAACCCCTTGAATCAACTTCAAATACCACTAAAATACATTCAGCATATATTTCAAAATGCAGTTAAAAAAAAAAAAAAGAGCTTGAGGGGGCATGCTGAAGTACCTGGAATAAGTTAGAGACTCTTAAACCCAACATTATGCCTAGATTAACTGGCTGAGTGTATCAAAACAAAATCCTGTTCCTTTGGGGAAACACCACCAACCAAGCACCTGCTTATACAGTACCTAAAAAAAAAAAATAAGAAACAGGTTTAACTGATGTTTTCTGTCAGTTATTACAATCAAACTTTGCAAAAAAAGTAAATTCCATTGTTGTGTGGGCCTTTTTCACTGTATGCGTTGTGATCCTTCCAACTCTAGCCTGAAAGACTCAGTTCCTACTGGCTCTGTCTGTCAGACTCATTACAAACCAAAGGGTTTTTTTTCATAAGTAGTTTTTTGCTTTGGTTGGGTTTTTTCCCCCCCTCAGCAAACCAGCATATAACACTGGAAGAGAAACAGCAATTTCAGTTCTAGCAGAAAACATGTCTGTGATGTGCTCCCCAATTTTTGTATCCAGCTCAGTATGGCAAACCTCAAATGTGTAAGGTCTCTGTATGTTTGTGGCAGTTACTCAAAATATTGCCAGGGAAAGAAGAGATAATTTAGAGCCTCAGCCTTTAGTGTTAGATGTATCATGTTTCTCTTTTCCACCTCTCCACAGTCCCAAAATTTTACTTACTGTCTTAAAATTAGCATTCTTAAAACAATTAAGAAATAGCAACTCAAGCAACAGCCATCAAAGTTCTTCTGAGTGCTAATAAAGCAAAGGCAGTGAAAAATAAACAGTTCCATGATTTATGCTACTAAGAAAGCTTTATGGTTATCCTACTTAAATTGAATTAAATGAAATAAAACAGATGTAGGTGATTTGTTAACCAGACTCAAGGGAGGATTATGCTCAAAACTCAAATTTAACATAAACTACTCTGACACAACAAGTGCGACTGAAGTCGCTAGTGATACAAAGTCAGCAGAGATCACGAGAGGTCTAAAATTAAACACTGCCACATCAGAACGACATAATAAGGCCATGTATTTCAAGATTATTATGAACAACTTCAAATATGAGTTCAGTTAGAAATTACTGGAGAGAAGAACCTGAGTGGTTTGCTAAAGCACAAGAAAACAACATGAAGCAGCCAAAGAAGGTGTCAGGAGAAGCATCAAGAAAAAACAGGGAAGGTCATTTTCAAGACACTTGAGTATCTCATGGGGCTATCTGGGTTAAGCTATACCTGAATCACTTGAGTTTAAACATAACAGCCCTTAGAACGCTCTGGGGGGAAAAAAGCACATTGGGAATAGAAAACAAACCCAGCTTTTCTTAGCCCAGCAGATCAAAAGGTGAGAGATATGAATGCTGCCTATAAATACACCACAGTGAATACAAGCTATAGGAGGGAAAAGGCCACTAAGGAGAGAGGCACAGTGCCACAGCAACAAAGGTGCATGCACAGAAACGGTCAGTACATAGTTAAACAATTAAGTTCTGCCCTAGTTCACTGAACAGAACAGCAGGTACAAAAAGTACCTAATTAAAAAATAACGATAAATAAATTTATTAGGGGATTGCCTGAAATTAAGCTTTTAACGACAAGGGATGAGACCAGATCGCCCAGGCAGCTCCTGCTAGTCCTTTAGAATACGCACACTCATGTCTGGAGCAGAGGAGCAATCCAAACAGCTCCCATATGTTCTGCTCCGGCCTGTCTGGAGCAGGGAAAGGCTGCTCCTTTGGCAGCTCCGAGCTGGAACAGCCCAGCAAGGCCCACGCTTCCTCCTGTCTGGACAAAGCAATTCCCGAGGTGCTGCCGGAGGGCTGGAGCGCTCCGGACTGGGGGAGGCAGGGGCCGCCGGAGGCACAGCGGCCGGGCCGGGCAGTGGTGCCCGCACGCCGAGGGGCTCTGCCCGCGCTCCGCTGGCCCGGCCCCACCGGGCGCTGTGAGGGGCGGTCAGGGCGGCGAGCCCGGCCCGGCCATCACCGCCCTCACGGCGCCGCGGGGACACCGGGGCGCAGCGGGCAGGGCTCGGACCTCCCGACCTCCCTCCCGGCCGCCGGGTCCCGGCCGCCCTTTTACATAACGGGCGGCGGCGCCGCGGTTACACAACGGCGGGACTGCCCCGGCCCGGCCCGGCCCGCGGTACCGGTGTGAGGGACGGCAAGGGCCGCCCCCCGGGTCGCCTCAGCCCCTCAGCGCCGCCGCCATGGCGGCCCCTTCCCCCCGGGTCACCTCCGCTCCCTCCGCCGGGTCCGGCACCCCGGGGCTGCGGGCAGGCAGCCTGCCCTCCTTCCCTCTTTCTCTGCCTCCCTGCCTCCCTCCTTCCTTCCCTGTCTCCCTCATCCCTTCCTTCCCTGCCTCCCTCCTACCCTGCCCGCCACCGCCAGCCCCTCCTCGCCCCCTCACCATCGCGGCGCTGGGTGCCGCCGGCGAGCGCCCAGCCAGCCGGTCCCGACGTTGGGCTCCTGCTCTTTCCTTTTTTTTTTTTTTTTTTTTCCTTCTCTCCTCCCTCCCTTCCCCCGTGTTTACCTCCCCGACCTGGAAGTGAATGCTCTGGGCCGGCCAGGACGCGGCGCCGAGCCCGCCCCCCTTAAAGGGGCTGCGCCGGCACATCTTCGTGGCGAGGCGGGAGAGCGGAGCCTCAGCGCCCCGGGAAAGGATCACGGTGTGAGGAGAAGGGGCATTGCTCAGCAAAACCCATCGGCCTCGATGGTTACTTGTGGGGGGGGGCATCTTCCTGCCGCCGGGTTGCTCTGGGTTTGGAGCCTGGATCGGGAACACCGAGGCGCCGGGGGGTGCCCGGGCTGGAGCAGGTGAGCAGCAGCTCCCTGTCTGTCTCTGGGGACCTCTCAGCCATGAACCGCCCTCACTTCTTGCTCACAAGCCTCCGTAATTTAAGCGTTTCCTGCACGAACTAGTTTATTCTGGTAATACGAATAGTAGCCTGCACCGGTACAATAGCTTTTGCCATCCGCTTCGGAGAGGAGCTTCGCCATAAGGAATAAAAGTAAAACAAGTACTCTGACCAAATAAAATTAATTTATAAAGAGTTTACTCTTGAAGAATTGCTGATTCTACATACAAAAGCTTTGAATAACTGTTGTTTGCAAACCGGCAAGACACAAATACATAGTAAGGTGTAATAGCTAAAATAACTTATATTCCTGTCATTACAAGATGATAAAATATTCTACAAATATTATGAAACACAGTTTTGCCTGTTTAAGAACTACATAACAAGGGTCAGTTATAGTCCCAATTCTTTAAATTAGGGTGTTGATGTAGAGAAAATAAATTTATGTACTCTGGATCTAACAAGAAGAAAATTAAGAGTCTTCATGTTCTGAATTTAACTTAAAAATCTAATCTCCTTAGAAAAAAATAATTTATATAATTATGAGCACAGAAATTAGCTTAGATTAGGAAGGAGCTGGTATTATTATTCTTGGTCCATTATGAGTTTCATCCACTTCCTAATGTCTTTGCAAGCTTCCAGGCTGTTCTTTTGATACCTGTTAACAAATTCACTGCCAGCTTCTCAACAGATGTCACCTTCTCTTTCTCATTCCATATGTATTTATGATAGGAACTATCTTCCTTTCTCCTGTCTGGGTTTATACAGTGAAAACTTTGAAGTGACAGACTGGTCCCCTGTTCCCAGTGCCAGTTCTTGGCCTGCCCTGCTGTAGTTGGGAATTCTCTCTGTCACTGCATTCCTGGTTTGGAGAGGCTGTGTGGCTGAGTTGGCACTGGCTCAACATCGGCATCAGGAACTGCAAAGGCAAAATCCCAGCAGGAGTAGACTCTTCAAGCACTTAAACCAACAAGCTCAAGGAATTTCTACCGACTCTGTGCAAACTGGAATGTTTTTCAAAGCTGAATTTTCAGAGAAACAATATTTCTGGTACAAAATCAGTTCATTTTCCAAAGGCCCTCTCCAGAACACAAGACTCCCACAGCCTCCTGGACCAAACGTGTATGTTCTCACTTGTGTTCTCTAGTGGCTTTGGGTCAATACATTATGAACACAAGATTTAGCTTTCTATGGAAAATGTGTTTCAGCTGCAACCCAAATTTAGAGCAGTCTGAAAACTTTTAGGGAAATACTTTAGAAGCTGTAACTGGTGTTTCAGCCATGTGCCCAGCAGGGTTTGCTGCCAGTCTGGCTGATGATGGTTGGTCACAATTAGCTCCAGCCCTTAATAAATTGTTGGGCTTTTTCCTACGGGACTTTCTGCACAGGATTTAACTGAGTTTTATTTATCCCCAAAACTTTGCAAGCTGGTCTTATCCTACAGAAATAATTTGGGACAAAGCATTTGCAAATATTGTCTGGAATTCATTTTAACTCAAGCGTACTTTCACGTTAATTTTAACTCTAAGCAATTCATCACATAAATTTCTAATGTGCTGCTTTACAGAAAATTCAGTTTGTGCTCAAAACTGCTGGAATTGCACAGTGTGCCATGTTTTGTGTAAGTATTCTAATATCACATTCAGGTTAAGTTCATCCGTAGTGTTGTTAATCCCCATCCCTGGAAGTGTTCAAGGCCAGGTTTAATGGGACTTGGAGCAACCTGGCCCAGTGAAAGGTGTCCCTGCCCATGGCAGAGGGGTGGAATGAGATGAGCTTTAAGGTCCCTTCCCTCCCAAATCATTTTGTGATTCTCGGATCACTGGAGAACCAAGGTTTGATGTGTGTTAAGTGTTTACCAGTCCCTGAGAGTTTTCAGCACCCCTGGCACTGCCAGCTCACAGACACTGAGTGTCAGGTTCCAGCTCTTCCAAGAGCACCTCGAAGAGCTTTTGTGGTACCACAGAAAGGGGCGGTGGCTGAGAACAGTCTCTCACCGCAATTGCGGAATTATGGAGCTGTTAATCCAGACAAAAGCATGCAGGAGGCAGATGGGGGAATGGGAGAAGTAACCGTGACTCGTAAACCATGCAGAGCGCATTAATGTACGTAGTCTCAACTGTCTCAGTCTCCGACACGTCTCATCGTGTGTATTGGAGTGTTCCGAATCAGACCTCGGGAATACGTATCCAGTGGTGCAAAACTCCGAGAGTAAAATACTAACAGCGTGCAATCGCTTAAAGCTGCTGAACCGTCAGAGTCCCCGGTGATCGCGGGAGGGAGCGGTGATGGGAGGGGCGGTCGGAGAAGGAGTGGGAGGAGTGTCCGGAGAAGGGGCGGTCGGAGAAGGAGCGGGAGGAGTGTCCGGGGAAGGGGCGGTCGGGAAGGAGCGGGAGGAGTGGCCTGACGGGTGGCCGGGGAAGGGGCGGCCCCGGGGCGGTGCCGGTGCCGCACCGAACGCTCGTTGCTCGCGGGAGCGGCCCCGGGATCTCGCCGTGGGCCGGCGCGGTCATGGCCGGGTTCATCAACTTCGCGGACGAGGAGGAGGTGCGGGCGTACCTGGAGAACCTGCACGTGGAGTACAGCTACCAGTGCTTCAAGGAGAAGGACCCGGACGGTAAGGGCCCCGCCGCCCCCCGCTCCCGGCGGGCCCGGCGGGAGCTCAGCCCCTGTGCCGTGCCCCGCAGGCTGCCAGCGCTTCGCAGACTACCTGGACGCCATCAGGAAGGACTTCGCGGCCGCGGCGCGGGTGATGCTGCACAACTGCGAGGAGCACGGGCACAGCGAGAGCTGCTACAAGCTGGGGGCCTACCAGGCCCTCGGCAAAGGTGGGCCGGGGGGACTCTTGCTTTTGTAAAGGTGCCGAACACCTGGAGTCAGTCAGAGAATTGAATCACCGAGGTTGGAAGAGGCCTTTAGGATCATCAAGTCCAACCGTTCATCCAGCACTGCCACCTGCTTCACATCACCCAGCGCGGCATCCAGACACCTCTTAAACACCTCCAGGGATGGTGACTCCTCCACCTCCCCCTATCAGTACCTGACCACCCCAACACCTGCGTGTCCTCCTGACCTTGAAGGAGCAATCCCCTGTCCCGCCCCTTTCATGGTCACTTCATAAAAGCAGGGGAAGGGTGGAAAACTGTAAATTGCTTCCTTCTGAGGTATCAGCTGTAGGTTAACCACGTGTATTATTTTTTTTATAATTACACCTGTGTAAGTGGTAAGTATGGCCAGTGCTCAGTGTTGCAGTGTGTTCAGTTCTTAACGTTTGGATTTCTTCTCTTTTAGAGAAAGTAAGAAAGTCACAGACTGGTAGCCCTGCTTACCTAGATAGCCCCCAAGTCTGACCAAAATATATTTGCTGGTACAGTAATAGGAAGCAGTTAAATGAGTACAACATCTTCCAAATTACAAAACTAGCAAGGAACAATATTTGTACTGTAGCTTAAAACTAGTAACAATTTCAGTGCAATTTCAGTAGGTATGCTGGAAAAATAATATTTGCTTCCTGTAAGTATTAAGAAATCCACAGATACAGTAGTGGAAAGAGTGTTTTGTTGGTTTGGGTTACTTTTTGGTTACAAGTGCTGTTGTGATTACTTACGAGCGGAGGAGAGTTTCTTAAGTCAAAGACATTGCAAAACCTTTGTCAGTGAGACAATGATGGTGTCTCTGAAGTCCTAAATGTTGACTGTAGTATCAGAACAGAGGGATGCTCTGTTTCCAGTGGGAAGGGATGCATGCTGCAAAAGAGAGAGACCTCCTATCTGTTTTAGCATGTCCTCACTGAAATATTTTGCTTTCTTGGCTGACAGGTGGACTTGAACCAGATTTGAAAGCTGCCTACAAGTCTTTCCTGAAGTCCTGTGAGAAAGGTGGGAAGAAGTCCGTGAATGCCTGTCACAACGTCGGGCTGTTGGCCCACGATGGGAGAGTGAACAATGACCAACCTGACCCCGTGGTCGCCAGAGACTATTACACAAAAGCCTGCGACGGCAATTTTGCTGCCAGCTGCTTCAACCTGGGTGTGATATACCTGCAGGGGGCACCCGGGGTCCCCAAGGACATGGGCCGTGCCCTGAAATACTCCCTGAAAGGCTGTGAGCTGGGGCACGTGTGGGCCTGTGCCAACGCCAGTCGCATGTACAAGCTGGGAGATGGCGTGGAACAGAATGATGCTAAGGCAGAGGATCTGAAAAACAGGGCAAAGCAGCTGCATAAAGAACAGAAAGAAGCTTCCAGTTCTTTAGTGTTTGGGGAGTAAAGTTAGTTGCAGTTATTAAGACTGCAGTTTTATTAGATGCCAAGTGACATTATTTAAATTGTGAGCATACAGTTTTCACTTAAATATCCTGTATTTGGATATGCAAATAAACTTATATTTTTGTGGATGCAATAAATGACAAACTCTGCTGTGCCTTTCTACATTTTTGAATACACAGGTTCTTTAAGTGTATTGATCAGGTACATCATGTGTTTTAAGGAAGGTGAAAACTGGCCTTTTGGAAGCTTGTCCCCATGGTCTCAAGTACAAGGGCTCTCTCCTGTGTCCAGTCCTTCAGCACCGAGGCTTGTGCTCAGACCAGTTGAAACACACACAGAAATCACAGTTGGAGGTAATCCCAGCCTGGGCAGTCAGAACTGCCATCTTCCACACAAGCACTTGTGTAATTTGGATAGCTGCACACGGGTGAGGTGCTCTAAGGCAGGGATGCCCAGCTGTAATTCCATAGGTTTAGGCCAATTCCTAGCTCCTTATCTCCTTCACTTGCCAGCTGGTTTGTTGACTGTGGCTGGGTACCTTAGGCTTGCTCTCCAACATGTAATCACCCCTTTTTCAATCGTACACAAGTTGTTTTACTTTTCTGACAGCTTCTGAAACATTATGTTCTATTTTTTACAGTACAGATTTAGGAAATAAGGTGCTAACTGATCAGATCTTAGACTCAAATCCCCAGCTTAATTATGTCGAAACTAAACAGGCAGATTCTGGAACAGCTGTCCAAATAAGCAGGTCAGTGTATGTAAATGTGTTCGTGCACTGACAGGATCCTTTCTAATTTTGGTGTGTATAAATACATGGGAAGTTTGTGATATGTGTGTGTATATTTTGCTGTAAATTCACTGCTGATTTAGAACATGAATGCTCTGGTCTGAATAAAGGTACGAACTTACTATTGAAATAAATGAAGTGGGATTAAAAGCAACACTAATTTGGCCGTTGCCATAACTGAAAGCAGAATTGTTAGAATCTTTCTGCATGTATGAATTAAAGCTTGACTATGCTTTGAACTTCCTGTGCTTCCTGGAAAGGAACTGCTTCCTGCTGGAATAGAAACCCCGGCGGGACAGCACAGCAGCGACACGGACACGCCGTAACAACAGATGGCAGTGTATGAAAACATTATTGCACAGGGGTGTAGGGCCTCTGGCTCCTGTATTCAGCAGCCTGGATAAACAACCAGTGGTGACAAAAGTGAAAGTAATTCTTCTGTTAACAGTTAATATTTTATGACAGTTCAGGAAGGTAAAGCTCTTGGAGGAACACACTTTGCCCGATTCTTCGCTATTCTGGACATTTGTTTAACTTGGGAAAGGTAAGTAAATGCTACCTCTGTGGAGGGTAACACTAGTAATAAAACAGTCTGGAAGACATGTTCAGAAGCAAGCAATTACTGTTGGGTCAAGGCACTGGAGAATTGGGTGACATTTTAAGCCCTGACCTGTTTTTTTGAGCTTGTAATGTTCACTGCCTCAGAGTGGCCTGTTCAGATCCTCAGTCCAAGCACCAGAGCAAGCTTTCTTCCAATCTAACGATTTTAGTGAACCCTCCCAGGAACTTCCAATCAACACAGGCACCTGGGAACATCCTCAGTAAAAGTGACATGTTTCAGACAATTAAAGCCACATATAAAGTGCATTCTGTGGGGAGGCCTTTGCATAGCACTTGAGAACTCACAGACTTGAAGAGTTTAAATACTATAAAAAGAATCGTTTTCATAAAAGCTGTCAATTGTGTTGGTAAGATAAGTTTATGAAGTATCATCCAACTTTGTATCACTGGTTGAAAAGGCAAACCCAAATTAAGGAAGGCTCTTTTGGGTTTCCAGTCTGTCTCTGAACAGTTTGCTACCTGTTCTGGACACACCCATGCCTTTTTTTACACAGATATTGATGATGCTGTAACACATGCATTAGATGGGTATGGTCCTCTCCTATAAGACTCTCCTCTCCAAAGTGACAAAGCACCAAAAAAAAAAAAAAAAAAGATGAGAGTCTCACTGTTTTACAAGTTCTATTGGTTAATGCAATCTGTAGCACAGTATAGACTATGAACAGCAGTCTTTTCTCAGCCTCAAAATTACATTCAGGAGACATAATCAAAATCTGTTAAGAGGTGAAAATTGTCCTACAAATCTTGGCTTATAACTATCTTGCTCTGGTATTATGAGGGTATTTACCAAAAGGCTGATATCTTCCTGCTCTTTCTTTTTATGTGATGTTACAAAGGCTAAATTTTATGTTCTCCTGGGAAGAAAACTTTCTTCAAAGCCTCTGAGGTTGTAAAGAAAGAGTGACAGATATGTGATCATACTAGCATGCTTGGAAATATGGAACAACTTGTTAATCTCATCAGGATCAGTGGGTTTTGTAAGAAATAAAAGCACTTGTCTCAGCTTCACAGCTCCTAAACCACCGTCTGCTTTCCCTTTCATTTGTTTGCATTGATCTAAGCTCACACCGACCTCTGTTAATAGAGCAGCAATACACTTCCAAAGGAATGGTGACCAACTCTAATTAATTAAATAGACTTGTGAATACATGGCTGTAAATGATGAAAGCATTCTCTGCAGGATGCTTCCTGCAGCTGTGGAAAGATCACCAGTGGAGTGCCGGCTTTGTACCCAGATTAAAAACACTGGCGCCACATCATGTTGTGTCATTAAGTGTCATTTGGGTTAATTCTGGACAAAAGATGCTGTTGGGTAAAGAAGCCACATGACATTGCAGAAACAGAAAAACAGACTTGTTCTGGTGGTTCTGTTTTTGTGTTATATTGAAATAAAAGCAGTTTTGCAGCTTTCTCACTGTTTATTCAGCCATCAGTGGCAACTCCTCTCTGCAGCGTGTGTGTGAAGGGACTTCTTGTGGCTGTACACACCCAGCCAGAGGGACAGTCTGGGGGGCTGTGTTTGTGTCATTGCCACACCAAGAATCCAGAATAAGAGTGTTCCTTGTTACAGCACAACCCTCTTGTTGTGCTGTACAGAAAGAAATACTCTGTTGGTAATTTTTCACTCACCATGTGAGAGAGAAGAACTCTCAAGTAGCTCTTTTTCTCCTTTGGTAGGTGGTGAAGGAAGAATTCCTCCTTCCCTTGTGCTTCCCAGCAGCTCATCCACTAGACCTCAGAATGACACAGTTCTGCTCAGGGTTGGCCTTTTTGGGGGTGAAGCAAAAAGAGGGAGAGGAAAAGGAGTCATGACACAGCAAAGAACAGTTTGGAAAATAAGCAGTTTCAGTTGTGTATCGCTGCAATAATCTGTGCTGGGGTAACACCCAGGGGTTCAATTCAGTCCATTTGTGTGCACTCATAGTGACACCCCCGATCCAGAGATGCACAGGCTGAGTCAGGATTGTACAAAGTCCCTGGTACATATTTCAGTAGTGAACACTGGTGTCCTGCTCTGATTTTCCAGACACTGTATCAGCAATATGGCCTAGAATTCTCACAAAACAGATTTCTCCAAGACTCAGAAGACTTTAGGGATCAATTTTGTGCCAAATTTTCAATGTCTGATTGAGTTTGCCATGTCTGTAGCCTCCCAGTGCTTTCATTTTTCAGTATCCACACTTGAAGCAAGCACAATAACGACTAATTACACTAATTTCAGATTATATTACATATTTCTGATTTGATGTTATTGCCTTCTACTCCTAACACTACTTACAAGTACTATTGCTATATTCATTCCAAATATGTTTTATGTTTCTTACAGACACACCTTTTCAGTCTTGCTTGTAATACCATAGTATGTGGGGGGTTTTAATATTTTTTTAAAGTATTTTTGTAATCTTTTTTCTCCCTAATCAACTAGTAAGAAATTTGTGTGCCATGGGATTACAAAGTTTAGGCCACTTTGGAGTGGTAATTTCAGATGGGGATTTGAGAACAGCATAATTGTAATACACGCATGTGCTCCCATTCAGGAGTGTGGTGGGAGTTCTCTGGAAGATCTCAGTCTGTCTATGCAAGACTGAAGTATGGTGCTTTAAACAACCCTGGAGAGTTTTTCTTAGCAACTGAGAGGCTTCTGATGGAAGGGAAGAAAGAAAGAAAATGAAAATCTTGCATGTTTGTACCACAGTTGTCATCCACAGCATTCTAGTGCACTTCACCCAGTGAACCACAAAACAGAGTCCTTTCCAGCTCCCAGAGCCATTCCATACAGAGTTGGGTTAAGAAAGACATCAAAGAAAATGTTAATTGTTTGACCATGATGTAATTTCATGACTTGAACTAACCTGAATTTGTGTTAGGAGTTCCTTATTCTGACAGTCCTCGTTTGACATGTAATGGCCCGGTCTGAGCATTTTGTTGTCTCACAAGAAACACTGAAAAGAAATGGGCTGGTTTCCTTCCCACTCTCCTGCCACTGGAAGCATGCCATGTCCCTGTGGAGCTTCCTGCCCAGGAAACTCTTTGCTTTGCAACAGTCATCCTTGCAAACTCCTGAGAAGGATTACCTCCGTAGTTCAGGAAAGGAGGACAAGGCACTGAATGACTACAGGCTCATGGCAGGTCATGCAGTGTAACAGGGGCCCAAACTGATTATCCTGCAAATCATATTTAACATGGCAAGGACTTGTCAATTCTTTGCAAGACAAGAAACACTGAGATGGGGAACTGGTCTTTGAATGTTATTCAGATAATACTTATGGAGTCTTATTCCAGAACAATGTGATAGCCACTTCAGCACGAGTCTTATCAATAACTGCTGAAGAGAAAAGAAGAAGCTGTGATACTGTGAACACCACAAGCAGCCTTGCTGGGAAGGCTTCAGGGAAGTTATTTTCTGTACCGTCTTAAGTGAAGAGCTTTCTCCATTGTTTTACTTTTTTGTTCTGCAGTTGGTCCAAATGCCCTCAGAGAGATCAGACAAAATTTGAAACCCTGAGCTGATTCTAAGTTCTCTTCTGCTGGCTTTTGTGAGTTTTACACGTTCTTCAGAACCCAAGGGTTGATAGCAGAGAATGCCAGGGACTGACACAGTTACAAAAGCCACAGAATCTGTGAACAAATTCAGTACAAGCAATGATTCTGTAGGAGCAGCACAAACACTCTATTACAGCAAACAGTAAAAACTTCCCACACCCTTTAAGAGTTAAGCAAAACATCTCTGCAGTGTGCTTGGCTGGGTAATTTCTGTTTGCTGTGTACTGCAGCAGGAAATGCCTGAGTGTGATGTTTGCTGACTGTTGTGTTCATTGCTCCCACAGCAGGCTATGGACATTTCCAGATCACACCATCACACCACAGTGACAGTGCTGATCCACTGATGGCTTAAACTACAGCACAAATTAAGAGCTAGTTAATATAGGTTTATAAATGATAGGAGATAGGTCATGTCTAGTGATCACTTCTAATTCCCTGTGAACTTTCTTTCCTAATTTAATGCCATTCTAATATGTGTGTTAAACTAAAGCCTGAGGTCAGAGAGTATTTTCTTATGCTGTAGCTGTACCCTAGTGATCTTTAGGTAAGAATGTAAAGCATTCAGTCCTTTCAAATGCAGGATGATTTTGCCTTAGACACTGTGCAGTTACAAGTTGCAGCATAAGGCTGTATTTATACCATAGCAGAGCCCTGGAAATACTATATATATATACTACTTTCCCCACTATAATCTTTGGGGAACAATTTCAAGAAAGGGTTTTGGCCTATGATTTAAATAAATAAATAATCTCCACTTGATTCCTATGACTGTTTCTCCTCAGCATTTTGCCTTTCCTACCCAGAACACTTGCTGTCATCCCACAGGCAGATACACTGCACCACTCGATGAGAGCTTTGAGACAAATTGTGGAAAAGTTTTATATCTTAGAAGCACCAGTGGAATCGCTGCCCTCTGGAGAGCCAAAGGCAAGGTCCTTTGTCAGGGTGCATTGCCAGAATCACACACACACAACCTGGGAAAATGGCATAGAGAAGCAAGCCAAGGCACCTGGCACTCAGGAGCCCACACTGCAGAAGCTTCTTAGTGCACTCAAAAGGCATTACTGTTGCTGGGGACATACAG
>JAWWES010000006.1:5770012-5797590 GCA_035583135.1 Lophotriccus pileatus
GAGGGGAGAGGGGACAGAGGACAGAGGACAGAGGGGAGGGGACAGAGGAGAGAGGACAGAGGGGAGGGGACAGAGGAGAGAGGGGAGGGGAGGGGAGGGAGAGGGGAGGGAGAGGGGAGGGGAGGGAGAAGAGAGGGAGAAGAGAGGGAGAGGAGAGGAGAGGAGAGAGATGGCATGAGTCACTAACAGCCTCTTTGTACTGCAATCACTTGTGGTTTAATTTCCTGAAATGAAAATTTATTGGGACGCCACTGCAAGTAATTTCACTGTTTTCCTTCAGGAACCAAAAAGTGCAAAGCATTAAGCTGGCTGGAGGAATGTCAAAGAAGGCAGCAGACATGACAGGAGTCCCCAAGTGGCACACACTATGCTGGCTCCAGGCCAGTGAGTGCAGCTTTGCGCTGTGGCAGTTTCCCCCCAATAGCTGCTCATCACAGAGCGGCAAAAGAAATTACCTGCAACATTTGCTTCAACAGCTACATGAGGAAATGGTACATTTTCTTACTGAGTATAAAGAACTCTCAAAATTATTTTGGTCCTTATGCACCCTAACTGTCGGTGGTGGCAGCACTACAGGACTAATCGTAAGTGAGGTGGAGAGAGGAACATGAGGTGAGAAAAGGCACTTACCTAATACAGGCAGCAAAACCACCAGCAGAGACTCACTGCCAGGTTCAGCTGGAAGCCACAACTCTACAATGGTGTGAGCACAGCACTGCTTCTCATGATACATGATCTGTAAAGTTTCACAGCAGCCCTGAGAGATAACAAGTAAAATATGTCAGCTAAGAAACACAAGGTGTATATTAAGGGAAAGATTTGAAGAATTCAGGTCTACCTATGGTGTCAAAGTAATACTTGTACATTTGTTGGTATCTCAGAGAAGAGACTCTGGGGAGGAAAGTCTTCTGTACTCAGGAGGCTACTTCAATGAATCTGGAATAGATGGATCAGAGCAGCAGGCAGCACCACTTTTAGCTTTGGAAATTCTAAGTTACCATAGTGGTATTACAGCAGACAATCCTGAAAAACTTGCTAAAACCAGGAATAACTAACTAAAAATTGGGTGCTTTGTTTTCTTTGATCTGTCTTTAGCTCTGGTTCCTGTACACCAATGACATTTTTAACCCCCCAGGCTCCCCTCACACAGGTGTGCCGACAGAGCTGCAAGGTGTGTGCTGCCTTGTCAGGCCAGGCCAGGACTCACCAGGCTCTCCTGCCTCCTGTTCTGGCCATTCTAGCATCTGTGCTGCACAGTTTGCCCCAGGTGCAGCTGTGCTATTCACAAGCCAAACTCCAAAATGCTGCAGCACCACCCTTCAGGCAGAGAGGTGACAAACTGACACGGTGACACTCATAGCTCAACCTGCAGAGTAGACATCACAAAGGATATGAACATATTTTTCATTGTATACTGTATATATAAAAGCTAATTGAATGTGCTCTATCTAAAATAAATTCTTGCTCCCTTTCTGCAAACTGAATGGAAGTCAGAGTAAACCCATCTGTTTAAAACCCTGAGACTAACACTGCTTCCTCTCTTCCATTAACATGAGTTTATCCTGCTCTTCCTTGAAGGGGAAATGCATCAACCCTGAAGTTTGATTAGTGGTAATCAGAAAGCATCCACACCTGCATGGAGGCAGTGGGAGGCTTTTCAATTAAAAATGGATTTTGAGAGCATAATGTCTCTGTTTTGAAAGGACAAATGCATCTTTCAAGGAATATGAGCTATAAAAATAATTTGTGTATTGCGTTTCTTCAAGGACAGTAATGTTATCATAGAATGAAGTGTCTTAATTGCTGGAGAGATTAATTTCTGCTCTTTGGAATTAAATCATCCAGTGTTACTAAAAAAGTACTGGGGAGCTTTTCAAAGGCTAGATGATAGAACAGCCAGTGATTATCATCTCTCCAAAACCAGGTGTCTTTTTTTTTTGTTTCTCATTTTATTCAAAAGCCAGGTGCAAGGACTGTGCTGTGGGGACCTGCACCTGACCCAAAAGCAGCCCAGCCAGGACTGCAGCAGGGCAGCGCAGGGGGAGCAGGATAATTGATTATTGCTGAAGAAAGTAGCCTGGCAGAGGAGCAGTGTCTAACTGCAATGAGTGGGTTTTATTCATTGTTTCCAAGTCTTTAGTACCTTTAATGCCTGTTGAAATAAAAGATTTGGAAGAAAAGTCCTCCCTGATGGTTTAACTTCCTCATCTTTTGGTTAAATACTAAGCACCTTTCTGCTCCTCGTTTGTCAGGTTCCCAGTAAAGCCAGAGGAAGGCAAGATTTAATCTTGCTGTAACACCTAAATAGAAACTGTAATCAGATTTATAAACAATATCTACAGGCCTCTTTCATAAGCCATAAAAAGCTTAGAAAAAACACATCTGTGCACTTCTGCTTCCTTTTCACAGTCTTTCACCTCTGCTTCTATTTCCCTAAATAGAAAGATAATAGTATTAATCTATTCCTTGGGGGTTTTGTGAAGATTCATCAGTTAATATTTATGCAGCAAAATGGAATAAGTGCTGTGTAAGTGCTGAGCATCATTACTGTTCTCTCTCTTCATTAGCACATCATGTACATGCCAAGAAGCCCAGATAAACACAGAAACTAGCTGTCCTCAGAGTAAGGCAAGGGAGACAGGCAACATGACTCCTAGAGAGCCACTAATCAAAAATGTTTGCTGTAGGTGATGTCTGTGGCTAACAAAACCACCCTGGAAGATCCAAAGAATCAAATCTATTTCTTTACTCACTCGAACAAGTTCTGTCTGCAGCAAAGAAGCTCTGAGAATATGTCCAAATTAAATAGGCTGCATGTTTCCATGTGGGTTGTGCTTTGGAAAACACACATATAATAATAAACACAGGGAAAAAGGAGATCTGGGAAGAATCACTGAGGAGGTTTCTGGGTTTTAGAATGCAAAACCTACTTGCTGCTTCAGTTGGATTCCTGTTTAAGGTGCAGGTGCTGTGGGAGGGACATCCATGAGGAGTGGAAGGACAGCTTTGCACAGGAGCTCTGCACTATGGAAGGGGAAAGGCAGAAAGAAAAACTGAAGCCAGAGCAAATTCCAGGAAAGAAACCCAGGGGGTCTCAGTGAGGCTGTGGATGGAGAGCAGAGGTGAGCAGTGACGCACCCTTTGCAGGCAGGCCCCTCCAGTTCCCAGGCCAGCACAGATCCAGGGTGTGCAGTGCCCACGGCACTCGGCACCCACAGCACACAAATCCCCTGCACGGGGAAAGCCACCCTCTGAGGCTGCTGGCATGAGCAGAGCACAAGTACTTCAGCTGAAATAGTCTAACAGAAATAGCCTTTTTATTACTGCATCACAGTCTGACACAGAAAATTGCCACACTTCTCCTCAAAATGTTGCAGGGTCATAATCGCAGACACTGTGTGAAGGATGCACCAGCACCCAGCTGGGCAAGGCAGCAGAGGTGCAAGGGGAAAATGAGAACTTTGGGCAGAGGTTCTCGCAAATTGAAATCCCCAGTTTGGGAAATTGGAAACACATGTGAGAGTAAAATCAGGCTGTGAAACCCAATTTGCTCTTCTTTTCCAGAAATAACAACTTGATAATAGCATTCTGCTGGACATGGGCTTCAAGAGGAGGTGGCTTTATTCCTGCTTATGCAGAGGAGAAGCTGAAGTGCCCTTCCATAGAAACCCCACAGCCATTTAAGGGTGGGTTTACTTCAGAGACTAATTCCCCATAACTGCTGGCTGGAGTGCTGAGTCCTCTGCACAAGCCACTCTTCCTTGTAGCCTCCTGTCTTGTCCTGCTCTTCCAACCTCCAGCTAAAGCTGCTTCCTCCCAGTGAATCCACAGTGGATGACTTGCAAAATGACAATTCTTGTCACTGAAGGACATTAGAACATACCAGTTCTCTGGTGGTTTGTTGATCAGGAAGCATCTTCCTAATGAACTGATTAAAACTGTACAACCAGGGAAGGAATAAACATTATGGAAGAAAAAAAGATCTTCTCACAGCACCTGGAGTTTATGGATTTGGCCTTCAGTTGGCCAGACTGAGGCTCTATTTGATTAAGTTACAGTATTTTACTTATTACTGTAGTAAAGCCTAAGACTCCTTCTCACCCACACTGAGTCTGTGGTTCTGGGAACTGCAGAGACTCAGTGAAGAACTCATCCTGCATAAAACCTTTGCCCTTTGGGCATGCTAAGGTGGGATATCTCCATGCTATGGAAGGATGTGTCAGAAAGAGAATTGCTGAAATACAATGTGCCTATACATGGACACACCAGTTCTCCAGGAATCTTTAAATAATAGGCAGATTTAGATTAGACATTAGGAAGAAACTCTTTCCTGTGAGGGTGGTGAGGCCCTGGCACAGGTTGCCCAGGGAAGTTGTGGTTGCCCCATCCCTGGAAGTGTTCCAGGCCAGGTTGGAAGGAGCTCGGAGCAACCTGGTCTAGTGGAAGGTGTCCCTGCCCATGGCTGGCATTGGAACGAGATGATCCTTAAGATCCTTTCCAACCCAAACCATCTGTGGGTATGATTTCTTTCTCTGATTTATCTCGTCTCCTACACAGAAAACGAACCTTCTTCTCCCACAGTGGAGAAGGTTGCGAAGGATTGAGGACACCATGGTGCCTTCCCAGGTCTGCTCTTGCCTGAGTCCCTTGAGCCAGCACTGCATTAAGCACTTTGCCTAAAACTGGCACTCCCACTGCTTCCTCCTGCATGCAATTGTCCTGTTACACAACAGCAGGATTTAGGATTATGATGGAATTGCATCATTTGAGAGGAAGAGATGCTGGACTGCAACACCAAAGTGGACACACCCTTCAGAGCAGTAGTCTGCTCCCTCAGCTCAGATTTCATCACAACAGCATCACCCTTGGTCTCGATGCTGCTGTTTGAGATTAGACTTTACGCTCAACCCACGACCCGTTTTCATTCTGGGCTTTAGAAGGTAGTTTGCATGCCCCAAATTTTGAATTATCGAAGACAAACTGATAGTTTCAGTAAGAGGCCACACACTGATCCCCTCCAACTCATTCAAATCCAGTCTCTGTCCCAAGGGAAGGTGGCTCACAGGTAGTGCTTCAAGTCAGAATTCAGCTGTCAGAAAAGACATTTTAAATGCCAGAGTCAAATCTGGCAGGGAAGAAAGGCCACGTCAGTTCCCCATCTTTCATTCCATGATATTACTGGGTCATGTGGCACCAAATCCAAGCCAGATGTCTTTATTATTAACAACGATTTTTCTCTCTAGGAATATCTGGCTACCTGATGGAATCTAATTGACCCTGATGCAGTCAGCTGTCTTAAAGGGTACTGAACCGTTTCTTGTTCTCAACATTTGCATTTCAGGAATGTCCTAAAGGAAAAGGAGGAAGGATTCATGGTGAATGCTGTCACATAATTTTCCTGATCATTTCCTTTCTAGAGGCATAATCACCAAGGAGGAAAAGAACTGAAAACTGCAGATGCTGTGTAAGAGTAAGTGGGATGTGCAGTTATAAAATAAAATAAAATAAAATGTCCATTTGCCATGGGACAAGAGCTGGCAAAAGAAACTCAGTGAAGCAGGACAGCCTTGCCGTGATCAACGTGGTCAGAATCTGACTCTCAGAAGACAAAATGTTCTCTCTTCCAGCAGACCATTACATTGCTTTTTACATGCTCTCTGCCTTTCATAACCACTCCTTAAAGCAGCCTAAACTTCTGACATGCTTAAAACATTTCCATATAAGAAGAGAAACACTTCACAGGTAAAGGATAATAGCAATTCTTAAAGAGCGAGGGTTTGTTTTGTTTTTTTTTTTTTAGTATGTGTTTCAGAAATTAATAAATGGTTTAGTGCATTTCTTCCACTCAGACTAGGCAAAGAAAATAATAAATTAATTGATGCAATTTCAATATTTCTGAGACTGAGGCACCTCCTTATACAACACATTTTCACTAAAGACATGTAGATGTGGCACTTAAGGACATGGTTTAGTGGTGGGCTTGGCAGTCCTGGGTTAACAGTTGAACTCAGCGACCTCAAAAATCTTTTCCAAACCAAATGATTCTGTGATTCCATGCAGGGATGCCATCCCACAGGTCTGTTGGGATGTCACACATCAGTTGTGACTGAATGTTGAATGCTCCAAGACAGCAACCTGGGTCCCTTCCAACAGCAAATGCAGGAACACATGTTGCTACAGGGTGAAATCTCTCTTCTGGGCCAGGGGGCCAGGATGAATTGCCAAGTGCTGGTTGCTGTCCATTATTTCCACTGGTTGCAGGAGAAGTGTGGACAAATAGCTGAAACCAGCTAATTTTTAGATCGTTAAAATAAGGTGAGACAAATGTACCCTTTGCAGCTGTATCTGTTTTGTTCTGCTTTTGAAAGATCTGCTTAGTTTTACAACACATAAGCAAGAATTCTTGCTTTCAGGACAACTGCAGGAAGATTAAAGAAACTTCCTTCCTCCACTGGCACGTTGTTATTCTTCCTTAGCCATCTACTGGAGTTTTGTTTAAGCTCCTTCCCTCAAAGCACCTGGTGGTGGGCACGCTGAGGCAGCTGCTGGACTGAAATGAACCTTTGCAGGGGTTCAGGATGGAAAGTCAGCAATCCTGATGTTTGAAATGAATACTGAATCATGCACAGCCAGGCTGCTGAGAAGTTTATATTTGTCCTTGCCCTTTCTCAATCACTAGTTTGAAAGAACATCTGTTCCACCAGTCTACACTGTATAAAACTGCTGTTGGGCTGTTAGTTCCCTTGACTGGCTTTGGCTTTTAACAAGGGAAGTGTATGCAGAACCCACTCCCTTCCAGTGCTCCCTTCATGTCACAATCCTTAATTAGGACTGCAGACTGCAAGGGAGCCCAGTCAGTCAACATCATTACTACCAATCTGAGGTCTTTTAAAAATGAGAGACTGATTGTAGCAGTAGTTAACTGCAATTACCTGGCAGGACTCTCAGAGGAATCTCTAATGGAAAGCCATATGTTACAGCCACACCTGATGCTGAGACAGACACTGCCTTTCACACACATATCTTGGGTTCTCCAGCAGGGTTTGGGTGGGGGGTTACGGCTAATGTAATTTTAAAGTTTGCTTACTTTGTTATTTTTTAAAACTTTAAACACTGTGTTATTCCACCTTATTTTCTCACTTGTATTTAGAATCTTCCAGGATTGTACAACAAAGTTATCACATGGATATGATGAAATAACTAAAAGTCACAGAGATCACGGTAAAGACACTGGAATAGTGAACTGCCATCCTAAGCTTCCTAATATGTTCTTAACTATCCCAGTATCACTGATGCTTATATGCATAAAAGGATGCTTTTATTTTCTAACAGGATATGATTTGTTAGCTAGCCTCCACATCTGCTCCCTGGTAATTTAGATTAATGGCATTTCTGTCTTTTCTTTAAAGAAATGGCTATTTCAGCTTTCCCATGGTGCCAAAAGAAAGATGCCTATTGTTCTTCATGCTAGTGCCATGATTTTTAAAAGCCTAAGTTGTGTTTTTATTCACTTCAGCTTGCAATAGGAATAGCAAAATGAATTACATTTGCATTGCATAAAATAAAGATGAAAGCACTTTGGTGAAGTCTTGATATACACTTAGGAAGCATTTTTTAAATTCCCATATTCCCAAAATGTACTTATACACATTGAGGATCAGTAGCTTGTTCAAAGGATAATTCATTATAATTTATACTGTTTGGCTACTGGAATGATATGCTTTCTTCTTCCAGGAAGATTCTGGAAGGATCACAGTCAGATGTTAGTTCTGTGGATGTAGTCATCCTGTACCATGAGCCTTCTTGTGCCTTTGGGTAAGAATTTTATGCCCAACATTAAAGATGGTCATATTTTTACACAACTTGCAACAGCTCAGTCTTTATCTTTGGAGGGTGCTGGGTCAGTTCCATAGGAGGACAGCACAGTCTGTACAGAACCTGGCAGGTCCATTAAAATCCTGCTAATTAGAGCTGCTTTTATAAAGTCAGGGACAGGATAGCTTACTCTGACTTGTCCTGCAATACCAGGTACAGTATCTTACCAATCATTTGTGCTTCAAGTCCTTTATTTGGTAGTGTTGGTTAAAACCACAACATTGATTAAAAATCCAAGCAAACACAGAGAGTTTAGGTACCAAGAGCCAGTGGCCTGGTGTATTCAGGGAGGCAGCTGGAGAGCAGCTCTCAGTGTGCACAAGGCAGTGGCAGTACCCAGACTTTACTTCTGGATGCCTTCTCTTGCAATCCTTTGGCACATCAGAGTGGGATTTGCTCAGCTTTTTCATCGGTGGTAAAAAAGAAAGAGGATCCAATTTGTCAATTGTCTGGGGAGAGGCAAAAATATCCATATTGCAAATTAATTCACATTCCCAGTGAATTTTCCTCACTCTAATAATTCAGTATCTTTTAAAATTTGACTTGACTGAAGCAATTTTTTTCTCAATTAATTCTGGTTGTTTTTAATTTGGAAGGCAAAGGCAGATCTGGCTTAGCATGTCATTGATATCCCTCAACGCTCTTCAGTTTTTATTTGGCCATCGGGGAATTCTTTAGTGGCTGAATGTGAGGTTGTAATTACATGCCTTTGTTGGAAGAGCTATTTTATTTTAGTCCTTTACCCTTCTGAGCCACATAAAGAGATGGAAAACTGAAGTGCTGTTTGAAAACTGGGTGTTGGAAGAAAACGTGCGCAATGGCAGTTCACATACTTTTTGCATCACTTAAAAATCACATGGTGTCCAAACTTGTAGCCAGGCACTACTCAAAACACTAAACCATTGGGATCAGATACTGGAATTGTGCCAAGGGAGTTATGATACAGTTTCTTTGATAATTGGCCTGTATAATTAGGTTATATTTCATTTAAAGAAAGCACCTAGAAAGATGAATTCTGACTCCAGTCACATTAATTCACACCAAGCAAGATTTTTAATTACATCCAGGGATTTGGAGATGCAGCAAAGTACCTCATTCACAAGGTTTGATGGAGAAGTAGGCTACAGTCTGGTTTTTATAAACCTCACTTCAACTTCCTTAAGACTGATCCATCTTTCTTTCCTCCTCAGCATTCCCAGCCTGTGTTCCAGGCTGGCTGTGAGCCACAGGGCACAGTCCTGGAGCTGAGCACATGCTGCTGTCAGCACAGAGTCAGGGTCTGCTAAGCCACTGTTGGGACATGGTGTTTTCCCAGCAAGCACAGGGTGAGATCATGTCTGCTCATAAAAAGTGTAAGCAGACCCTTAGATGTTCAGGTAATGTCAGTGATTCCTCCAGATTGCTGGCACACAGAGAGAAGCAGAGATTAAAAGCAAACATGCCCTTAACACGCTGTTTATGAATGTGCTGTTCGGGGCTTAGCAAATGTTCTCAGGCAGTAAATCCCCAGGGAATCCATTTACTCTGCCCATCAGGCCCAGGCCCATAAATTATTACAGTAGAAATAAGGAGCAGTGAAAACCATCAACACTATTTAACACTGTAGAGCTCTTTCTCCAGAAAAAATACAGTTGCTACAAGGATGAACCACAGCTGAGGGATTTGGGGTGTACTTGCATTACAACAAACCAAGCCTGGGCCACCCAGCACATATGGAAGATTTTAGTAAAGCCAACTTAGTGGGAGCTTCCTGCTGTTTTCCTTAGCCTGCTGGGCTGATTCCAGCCTCCAGCTATGGACTGTACTGCTCTGGAATCCCTGAAGAACCGTTCTGAATGTGGAAGGGAGGTGAGAAACAGGGCATCGATTCTTATCGATCCCCCAGCTCCACCTTTACCCTGGCTGGACGAAAACATCCCTTCCTAACATGCCCCTGGGTATTTTCCAGGGCTGGCCTTGCACTGGAGAGCACAAACAGAGCAGAAAATGCCATCCATCTTTCCAAGCAAAAGCTAGGACTAAACATTTTTCAGTTTACTTGTAGTGCAGCACCTTGGTAATCAGCAGCTCGGGGGGTTCTCCTTCTGGCAAGTTAAAGGAATATTAATGATATTGAGGGAGGCTGCTGCAATAGCCAAACACTGCTGGAGCTGTTTGGCAACAAGTTTTCAATCAAGGTCAGGCACAGTGGGTTAAAAAACCCCAAAACAGTTTATGAAGTGCTGTTGGGTAAAATACATTGCTTCAAAAACCAAAGAAACAAAAGGGAAAGCTATTAGGTACATTATTAACTCATGGAATTTGATCTCCAGACAGAATTTAATGCCTTTGAGAGGCATTCTGTAGTATTCTAGTATTGTTAATGCTACCCTATTTCATCACTACAATCATACGTTGACAGAGCAAACACATGCCCTGCAATGTTTTTTATTCTAATTTCTTCTCACAAATCTGTACTCACATAGGTGCCTCCTTAGACAGCAAAGTGAGAACAACATTAGGGACCATTTTAAGTGAAACCAAGCTAGTCCCGGTTCTTACATGGACTCAATCCTTTTCCCAGGTATTTTGCATGTTTGTCTACACCAAGCTTCCAGTCACAAATAAAAGCAGTCCTGAGCCACCCCTGACAACAAGATGAGATGCTCACAAAAGTCAGGAGATTTTGAAGTATCTGCTTATGTCCTTGGGGTTTGGCCACAGATAAGATCCCTAACATGCAGACTTGCTCATCCTCCCCACCAAAGAGCAGCAATGTCTTTTCTTTTTTAATTTCCAGAAAAAATGTTTGTTATAAATCTGGGATTAAGGCCAGGTGTGGTCACAAACAAATTTGGGAAGCTGAAGTAATTGCTATTTGCTGAAAGTAATTGCTTCCTGTTACGATTACCATAGCAATTAATGCAATTCTCTATAATACTCTCAGGAATAATAAAGTTACTGGAGAAGAACAGCAAACAAACACCTTTGCCTGCTCTAGAAAACAGATTAGTACCAAAGCTGGCTTGTTATATGGACAGCAGGAGAGCTGCATCGTCCTTAGCACTTCACTTTCTTCTTTGAAATGCTTGGCTTAGTCAAAGTCATGGGAGACAATTAGGGTTTTGTCACTTAGCAACCATAACTGGGTTCAGGAGCAAAGCAGTTTGGAACAGACAGTACTTGACTGCTAAATGCTACTGCTGCAGCAACACCTCCACCACGCACTGCTGCTCACACCTGGGGAGCCTGGGCACAGAGAAGCAATCAAGGTACCCTTTAAAACAGCGCTCACATTCCATTTTTCCAGCTACTGGAGAAACTTCATCTTCTCCTGATTTCCCACCATCCCATCTCCCACACAGATGAGCTTTTGAAGAAATGCTTGAGACAGGAAGGACACAGCTGAGCATCTGAGGCTGTCTCAAGGCATCAAGTGCTAATGCCGCCAAGTCAACTGCAGTGAAACATCTACACACCACGGATCCACCCAGTGGATCTCTCCTTCTGCACATTCACTTGCATCACTTAGGTGCTTTTGAGTTTCAAGTAGGTACTTAGGATGTCCCTGGATAAATAGGAAGTTTTGAATAAAAATACAATGAAATAACAAAATATTACTATAATTCTACTTTCCCTGTACATTTTGGGACTTTGGTACATCAAGAGTGGTAGATGCATCAAACATTGGTGACAAAAATATTAATCCTTTGTAAAAAAGTACTTCAATTAACTCTGTTTTCCCCCTCCCCAAAAGATCCTAATTTGGTAGATTTTAAAAACTCCACAGTCCTTTCTCTGTCTGCTCTCGTAACATGATGGAAGAGCTGGGAAAAGGAGTGTGGGGAAAGGGAGTAGGTAGTACCAAGAACAATCAAGCAGACAATCTGGCCCAGACCTTGATGCACATCCACAGTGCAAGTAATTAAATATATACTAAGAGTTATTTGAGAAAATAAAGCTCAGAAGACAGGAAAGTGATGAATTTAGAAGGATCACAATATGTAGTTAAGGCTCAAGGCCGAATTCTGATTTTGGTTGGAGCCAATCAGAGAAGGGGTTTTGAAAGGCTTGACTTACTATCCATACATACAAGAACAGCATCAGGCCCCTTCTGCTTACAGCTGTGAGCTGACAAATGCACTCCTGACTCACAGATGCAGTGCTCAGGGCCACACAGCACCATCCAGGAGAGACTCAACAGCCTTTTTTCCTAAGAGTTTAAACATAGACTTGAAAAACGTTTGATGGATATTACAGGAGCTCTCAATGGAAACAGAAGCCCAGCATGACTGGCCTCAGAGCACTAAGGGATGAAAAGAGACTTTTGCTCTGATTTTCCAGCATCCAGCTAAATCATTCAGTTCTGGAAGACTGAATAGATGCCTCTGAAAATGCCAATAGCCAAGTATTTCTCGTTACCTTTTGCTGCTGAAAATGCTATGGATAACGGAGGAAATGATTTTGGCTGGGGCAGGCAATGCTTGCCTGGTAGTCCTTAAGTATTTTGTTCAGGCTCAGTACACAGAAAATAAAAACGTCTGAAGGTATTTATTGAGGGTTCTCTGCTTGCCACACTTGGCAGCAGGTCTGGGACTGGCTGGAGAGCGCTCTGCTGTTTGGGGGAGAGCAGCCTCCTCTCCTGCCACATCATCTTGTCAAATCCCTGGTGCTAGTGATCATTCCAGGGAGACACCTTCCAGACACCATCTGCAGGGATGCAGGTAGGCAGCACAAAGGGAGGCAGCAGCTGCAAAGTGGAACTTGTGGCTCTGAGGCTTCGGCAGCTGGAAAGCAACTGCTTCCCCTCAAAGCAGCTCTTGGGGTAGCAGTGCCACAGAAGCCTACCTTGTACAGTGAATCCCTCACTGCACACCTCTAACCCCCTGCCCAGCCAAGTGCTGGTTATGGACCAGCCATGTGCAGCTTGTGTGCACTTGAATTCTTTCCTACCCACCCACTACTGTACTCAGCTGCCCTGTGCTGCTGGGGATCCTTCTCCACGCTGAGAGCCCTGGGCGCTTCCATCAGCCATGGAGCTCGGTGTGTCCTGATGGAGCAAAGCATTTTGAAGTGTGGGAAGAAGCAGAGAATCAATATACACAGCAGAAGTCTGAGGAATGCTTGGACCTGTCTAATGGCACTCTTAGGCTTCAGAATATGATCAGAGCTCCTGGGAACCCTGGTCACAGCAGCAGCAGTGAGGTGAGAAGTGACCACTGCAATGAAAACAAGCAATATTCTGCAAAATACACAACTCTGAGAGCTAGTGGCTACTTAGGGGTTCAAGATTTCTATGTCTAAAGTTCTTGTGTTCTGAGGATAAAATTAGTACAGGATCCAGCATTCTTGGTATGTAAGACGTGTATGAACCATGGTCTATAGAGAAATACAGTGACATTTAAATTGCTTCTAATAATGTAATTGCACCATGAAACTTCTATATTTCCTTCTGCTAAAATAAGAAATGATGATTGTGATGATATTTCTGCTTTATTAAGAAATACTATTCTTTTTTAACTTATGCTTCTCATTAGCACCAAATAACGGGTAACCATGGATCTAATTCTCAGGCTCAATTTATGCTTAATGATACGTTAAGCCTGCTCTTTAAGTACCAGAGAATGGGCTCCTGGGTGCTTCCTTCAGTTCATTCCTTAAGCATGTGCAGCATTCCTGCCTCCTAAAAATTTGTTCTGTAAAAGGCTGTTATGTGTCTTTAGTACTGGCAGATCCTATTCTTCCTAGTCATTAGACTGGAAAGCCTATTTGTTACCCAAACATTTGTTCAAATAGTCACATTCCAAACTGGTTTCAAGACATACCTTTAAAATGCTCAGGTGATCTTAGATCCTGAAGATTATCAGGGCTTAGTCTAATATTTTCCAGCCAAACCCCGGAGTTTTAGGTACTGAACTGAACACAGTGTTCCTGAAAGAGAAGAACAAATCAGAAAAGTGCAAATGTTAGGGGAGGTATGAGCCAGAAGCCAAAACTCCAAATACTTTCCCCTGATTCATCGTATGCTGTGAGACTTGAAACCTGCACAAATATTGTTTCCTCCTGAGGCAGAAACAGGAAGAATTTGAAACCTGTAAGGCTGAAAATAACTCTCCCAAATATCTTTCTCTTGCATTTCTGCTGCCATGTCAGACATTAGAAAAAGTACAGAAGCGTGTGAAGGTTTGGGTGTGGGCACTTGACAGTGTGTCATCTGCCATGTGAGCTGCCCTGAGGAGCAAGCACAGAGTGACTGTGCTGCACTGCTGGGCTCACAGGGTGAGCTTTGGCATGTGCAGAAGGAAACAGGAAAGCAACTTGCCCTCCTGAATTCTTTGGCTACAGCAGCACACCTGCACCCCTTCTGGAGCAATAAGCCCTGGGTGGAGAATCGTTTTGTCTTACTTGGTCCTTCTTGTCCTCTTTCTTTGTGTGCTTTTCAAACAGCACGAGAAAGCAGACGGTGTATCCCTGGCATTGCACCTCACAACTTTGTCCCAGCCGAGCCTGGGCCACAGCACTTTCTGCAGATTAGGATGAAGCTGGACCTGGCTGTCCATTAGCCAGTGTCCTCCACAGGGCATATCCACACCATTTCCAAGATTTTATCTCTGGTGTAAATGACCAGATGCTTTCCACAGGCTGTTATCTGATACAGGCTGTGGAGTCCTTTCTAACTCCATCTTTCCCTACTGTGCAGGCTTGTTTCTCTTCTCTGTTTCCCTCTCCCTATATGTGACCATTTAGGATAAGCAATGGATGCTCAGCACTGTTCAGATACAGCTCAATGATCTGCCAGTGAATTCCTTCTGTGGGTGTTTGAATTCCCCAAGTGTAACTTCCAAATTTAATTTAGTCCCATTATATCCCTAAAACAGAACTCTACACCTGCATTTTTCTCTGTCCTGGGATATCTTATGCTTCCTCATGCTATTCCATGAAGACATGTAAGCAGCTGCACAAAGCATTATGTTTTGTGATGGTTTTATTTTTGGCTGGTTCATAATTAACTGTTAGCTGGTGAGGTAAAGGATTTTTCCACATCCCTGATCTGACACTGGAGGCTGACTGCTCAGTACAACCACTTTACAAATTATTATTATTATTATTATTATTATTAAAGGTATTACAATATTCTGAATAACTCAGAAAATGACTTTATTTTACTTTATTACATGCTACCACTGAGGACTCTTCAGCTCCTCATACTACCTGCTGTTGCCAAGCTGATAAATATGAAACATTGCCTGTTGATAACCTGCAAGAAACATTATTTTCCTCCAGTGGAACAAGCTCTGCAGTTGTGACGTATTAGAGGGATCTTTATGCCAACTGCTGCCCATTAACATGCTAATCAGCAGCCCAGGGAAGAGCAGAGCCAGAACCACCAACCCAAAAACTCATCAAAGCTTCAAGGAAATCACTTGCACGTAACTCACTGGTGAGGCTGGCATGGATTTGCTGTAACTTTATGATCTTTCTGGTTCTGTCTCCATGGAACAGATGACATTTATATGAGAGGTAGTTTCCGTGCTGACTGGGTGCTTTAAATGCACACACAGAAGAGAGGATAATGAGAGACAAAGGTGAATCACCACTCATGAATGGAAAGTAGAGTCAGAAGGGAAGGGGGGTAAGAATTAGAGGTTTCTCTTGCACTCTCAGAATGCCAGCCCCCTCCTCTTTTACCTCCCTTTCCCTTCCCTCCCCTGCCAAATTGCTGCTAATAATTAACCCAGGCTTTCACCCACGAGTGACCCAGCCTCCTCCCCCTCGCCCCCGAATGATCTGATCACTTCTTAATCAAAGAATGCAGTAAACACACTTGAAAACAACCCGTAATCATCTGCCACACAAACTGTGCCAGCACCATCCTGCTCTGTGGGCCCTTTGCAGCTGGATGCATTCCCAAACACTTTCCTGCTTCCAAGCTCTGCCAAGGCAGCCTGTGTATCTGAGCTGGCCAAACACTGGGTCACCCCACAGACTGCTGGTCACTTGTAGGTTCACAGTTACTTATTTTCCTTATTGTCTCAACCCTCCTACATTTTGTCTTAGTGGAGGTGGGGCTGTGCTGCAGGATTGGGATTCATACTCACTTCTGAGAGGGAAAAGCTTCAGTGTCTGAGGTGGGAGCTTAACTCCTCAGGGCTGGAAGGGTAAGCTTTGAGAGAAGATTGTGTTTACAGTGAGGATTTCTTCTTGTCCCAGTTTTGCTTCTTCTGAAAGGGATAGACATATTTTGATCTGCATTAGGAGCAATGACTCTGCATCAGGTAGAGTAAATTATATCTTAGACAATTAAATGTGGTGGAGATTCTTAGGCATGACATTTGCACATTCTCAGATTGAACTCTCAGGTTTCTTACCTGGAAAGAAATGAGATGACAAATGTAATTTTTGTCTCTAAAACAAACTGCACATCCCTAATATATTGACTTAGGTGCATTTACCTCTTCATTTTACCAGCACAAAAGCAGCTTAGATACGACCTTTGCTTTCCAAACCTTTGCTTTCCCAGCTCCTGCCTTCCCATGGCAATGGAGAAAATACAAAATATGAAATATTCACAAATTACAGGATCTAATAGATTGTCCTTTGAAAGAATCATATTAGTCAGAGGTGATCTGTACATGTAGTCACAAGAGCCAACAACTTGAGTACTGGATTTCCCAACTATGGCTCAAATCATTATTACTTTTAAAAAACAGTGTATTGCATCAATACGTAATCTACTTCTTGGAGTTTCCTGTTAGTTGTGGAGAGATTCTGACTTTGTTGCCTTCATCACAAATAAAGACACATATTTCACTTGAAATTTCTGGCTTTTCATTCCGTATAAAACACTCCATTACAATCTCAGGTGACGATAAAGTCACTGCACCATATCTCTCAGCACATTAAAATAAGGAATAAGGTGCTCATCTCTGCTTAAAAATGCAAAGAAAAATGATTCAGCTGCAATATTTTCTCCTCTGGAGAAAGGATTTGGGGATCTATTTTTAAGAATAACAAAACGCAAACTAATATTGCACTGAAAATCAACAAGTTCCTTTACCTTTTTAAAAGCCTAATGCACAAATAGTGATTCTTCCATTACTGTCCCTCACTTCTTTACAGCTAAAAAAAAAATCTCTGTAGCAAAACCAGTAACAGACTGAAAGGTGCAACCAGTCTATCAAGCTCAGATGGGATGAAAACATGAGCCCTGAAACTTCGCAAATAAGTCACTGTGAGTCAATTTTCCCACAGCTGAATCTGTGCCTTGACTGTTCTCATTCCCCACAGGTACTTATGGCACTGGCAATTTGAAGTAACTTGCTGGTATTCAGCACGTTGCTTTATGTCCTCTCCTGTAATTGAGTTGTGCTGGTTTGACATTCTAATTCAGCACCGTGGAAGGAGCAGACCCAACTTACTGAAATATCTATGGCTGATTGAAAAATACTGATTCGATTTTGCAGCTCGTTCATCAGGGGAAACGTACATTCATTACACTCGTTTGCAGAGCTAAGTAGTTATTTGTCAGGAACAGGAGGAATGCCTTGCTCTCCCTGCAGGAAGTCACAGCTTTGGGCAGGGCTGGTTCTGATGTGAGGTTTGGTTTCCACAAGGATTTTCTGGTGGAATTGACAATATAAAATTTTCATAAACCATCTGCTCGTGCTCCTCTGGTCCTGGGGACAAGCCCTGGCTCTTGCTTCTGCACATCCACTTGGAATTGATAGAGATTTTGCCTGGATGAGGGCTCAGGAAGTTCAGGATGCTGTCCCATCAATTCCATGTCCCTCTGCAGAAGTTCATCCCCAGCCATCCAAAGCCTGAACAACCCATCTTCCCTCTAAATCTCTAGGTCACACTGCACAACCCAGCTGGTAAAATGCTCAGCACAGCTGATGGAGCAGATTAAAACCATCATGGCCCTGAACAGCTTCTTGCCAGCAGCTTATTTTTAACCAGGGGGAAAGGGAAGCTGTGGTTTCATAAGATACCCTTCAGCTAAAGTATCCTGAAACATCAACTGCAAAAAAGGTGCTTATATGCACTTCTTTGTACTTACACTCTTTCCACTAATCGATTTCACCACTCTGTGTTGCTGTTGCCATCAAAATGTACTCTGTGTACAAAACAAGGCTCTTCAACAGTTTTTCTAAAGGAGATGGATTGGAAAAAGTGTAGGAATACAGGAGAGGACTGAAAAGATGTTTTAAAGTAGCAAGTATAAAGCACATGTAAAATCTAAATTTCAGTCTATTGCTCACAGACTTAGGGATTCCAGAGGTGCCTGGGTAGATTCTTCCCACACAAAGGCGTCTTAAATGAATGTGCTCTGCACACACACACACACACACACACACACACTTAGATATAAATCAATTATCTCTGCCTGTAGATCACATACTTATGGTCACTAAGGAACAATAGGGTGACAGGAAGGGTAGGCTAAGGGCACTAATCCCACTGAGTACTAGAAACCAGCATGTTTTGGAAGACCTACTCCAGAAATAAATGATGTTGGGAACTCGGACAGATCCTGGTGGTGGTTGTTCAGATTGGGCTTTTCATTTTTTTTCAATTTCTCAGTGTAGCAGAGATGTCTTTTTTTTGAACCAGAAATAGTTTCATATGGCTAAGAGCTGGCTCTCCAAAAACTGGTCCATTGCGGAATTCTCTCATCCTCTGCTTTTAATGCAACATATTAATGGATCTCTACCCCACTCTTCAGTGTCTGTTAAAATATGAACTCTATTTATACTTCTTCTCAACTTCCTGAACTTCCAGACTGGCTTTGAAAAGAACAAGTAGATCTTCCACAAACACCTCCTAATTGACTATTCTTCTGACCTTATAACTATAATCACTTCTAAATCTATTAAAAAAACTTTTAAATTCCTTACCTCAAATCAAGACACAGGATTTCTGTGAGCTTCAGGCTAACAGAATAAAACTTAAAAGCTTCTCATTTGTATTCCGAGGAAGTAGCTCAATCTCTATGCTCTTCCTGCTTAATGTTTCCCACAACTTGAGTGATAGAACAGCCATGAGGATCTCCAGTATTTGTCATATTAGGAAAATAATTAAAACAGACATTATTTTCATTCAGTAATGTGACTTTTTGTTGGTTTTTGTTCCCTAATTTAGAAATTGAAAAAGAGAGGGCCTTTAAGAATTACACTTAAATAAAGTGATTAATTATGAAAGAACTGCCAGTGGGAATCAGCCTGGTCCCAAGGAGATCCCTCAAGAGCTGCTGTTTGTGCTGCTCCACTGGCATCTGTAAGTGCAGAGACAAACACACTTTCTATACCCCACAGTCCAAGAGACCTATTCCATACTATTCCACACTATTCCACAATTCTCCCATTTTTATTTTGGCCCCTATGATTAGAAAAATCCCCCAACTTTGACAAAAGATAAAAAGCACTCATAGAAACTCCTGTGAGCTTGAGTAGCTTCTGTACAGCTGATGGCAGCACAACATCCCTGAATTTGCTTTACTATGGTAATTTAAGCAATTTAAGCTTAAAATGTTCCCAGGGAAAAATTAGGGCTATGCCCAACAAGTACATTAAGCCTTGTTATGCCTATTAAGCATAATAAGTCACCCCCTTGTTGTGACTGCACACTGAAAGCTGTTATGGGCAGTGTACTGAGTCCCTAATCAAACCAGCGTGGGAGGTACTTTCGGGTGACATTTAGAATACCTCAATTACAAAATAACTGCCTAAAAGGGCAAAGAAATGGATTTTGCTAACACAAAACAAACACAGGCATTAGACTGAAAGCTTTTTTTTTTTTTTTTTTTTTTGGATTATTGTTTTTTTTCTGTTACTTCGGTATCTTAAGATACTCAAAATGAATAAAACCCCCAATATCTGAGGGGAAAATAATCTTCTTATCTGAGGAATAAAAGATTAGAAATTGCCTAAGAGAAAAAAAATCAAAGCTATTTGGATCTGTGACATTCAAAGTAAGGGTATATTTTGTTACTTTTAAATATCTTTAATACTTTAAAATTCAAAAATTAAACTGCTAGCTCAGGTTTGTATGCAGTTAAAATAATTTAAACCCTCTTTTTTCTCATCCTCCCATAAGCCTTCTATTGACGGTTCAAAAGGAAGCATATGCTTCCAGAATGTGTATCTCAGAGCTGGGATCCTCAAAGGAACCCACATGGCAAAAACCATAAATCCTTTTCCTTTCTGCTCTTTGACAGCCCAAACCAAGAAACTCGTGAGGCTGGAAGATCAGGTTTATGTTCTGTTGTTATAAAAATACTTTCTTTGTGCATCCAATGTGGTTTCAGTTTTCCAGAAGGCCACAGTGGCAAGTGCCAGTTTAGTGAGTTATTCTATGCAAACAGCTATTGAAAGAACATGCACCATCTTCTCTACTTTTTTGCAGGCACTGGTGTATTATTGCACACAAGAGTAGATTAGATCAGAAGCACTTTGGGGTTTTGATGCATAATACCAGACAGCTACAGTTTAATTTTCAAAGACTATCACACAAAAAGATGTCACTCCCAAAGAGTAGACATGGATCTTATCTTAAAAAGTTGAAGTATCACTAGAGAAAAAATGGACATTGTGAGTAAATATTTCAGGCTTCACCTGCAAATAGAAGATGTAATCTGTCTACTGCCTTAACATCAACAGCACAGTTAAATATTTTTTATTTAAATTCTTTTCATCACTCACCTTAAAGAATTCTCACAAGATAAAAAGAAATCATTATCATTAACGTCCATAATTTCAGGACTGAGAGCTTGAAAGACTTGAAAACTCAAATATGGCAGTTAAGACTGTGTTGGTTTGTTCTGAGACTTCTGGGGAAATAAAATGTGCAATTAGAGCTCTTTGATTACCTGAAGGAATACAACACTTCACAAATTAGTCCTTCAAATTGAAATACTACTTGAAAATTTTTATGTTTGCTTCACAAGAAATACTCCAACCTATTTTGATGCAGAATGTGCAAAACAATTGTGGATGTTTATTTCAGTTCATTTCAGTGTATACTGCTTCCAGTTAAAACAGCTGTTAAAACCAGAACTTCCCTACAAAAATTCACTCTTTACTAACTTCACCTTTTGTTGGAAAATTCTCCCGTCAAAATAATTGCCAGACTCACAAGAATCTTCTGAGGAGGAAAAAAAGGTAGGGGGGAAATGATCAATTAAGAAAAATACAACACAAGTGCCAGATTTTATTGAGGTACTGCTTTCACATTGGTCTGTGCACCCAACAGTCACACTGGACTAAAGACAACCATGTTCATGACATGAAGACACCACATTAAGATGGCACACAGGGAAGGCTTCAAATAAAGCTTGGTCAACATGGTGTGCCAAATTCTGCTCTGCTTGACAACTGTGTCATCTCACTGGGATTGCACAGGGTAAAGACAACGACTTGCATGAAAACGACTGACAGCAGTAGCTGGAATGTGCAAATCAAAACATACTCTTTCTCAGTACAGAACCACACACAAACATATACAGGCACAGCTTCAGGTTGGCCTCTGGTTATCCACAGTGGCTGCAATAGCCAGGAAACACCTCTGGAAGAGTGAGTCAGGTTCTCATGCCTCACAACCACAGTCCATCCTTGCAGCTTAGGAAATCTCTTGAAGCCACTCGGCTTTGTCAGCAGCTTGTTCTGGTGGGGGCCTTGTGAAGGATGCAGCTCTGTATCTGCAAATACCAACCAGAGTTCAGAATTAGACTGAAGAGGGGAAGAATTTTTTCCTCTCCTGCTTAGCAGAGTTGATCCTGGAAAAAAAAAAACAAACCCAGAGCAAATCACACAGCTCAATCCATTTCACTGGCATTACTTCTTTCCAAGTATGTCTTTATATTCCTAAGCTTTATCATTTGAAAAACACCTCTGAAGGGCATTACTACAGCTACGGAACACTAAATGCCTCCTCTGGGGGTGTATGTGGATGGGTAGATCTGCTGATGCTCCTCTGCTGTGCAAGTGAGGATTTCCCCTTGCCTATGACAAAGGCTCAAGACAAAATGAGGCTAAAACAAAACAAAAAAGGCTTAGCAGACACAGTCTTTCATCTAACATCTAACATCTCTGTGGAAAATTCACCACTAATGCCTACATTAAACCACAAATTTAATTTCTTTTTAATGATAGACATGCTCGCAATGTGTGCCTTTAATTCTGAAAGATACCAGAATATATTCCAAACTACACTTGAAAAATTTCTTTACAGATAAATTACTCTCCTGCTCATTAAAAGAGGATTGATTCTGAGGTGAAGCACAACAGCTGTTGGTACAGATGGGTTTAGAAGCAAATGCTCTTCTGTATATGCAAAAAAAAGGGACATGCATTGAAGTCTGGCTGGAAAATTTCAGCTAATTCAGCTACTGACAGAAGTTTTGAAGCATGAAATTTTGGATTCAGTGCAGACGGCAACTGGCAGCAAAGAGCATCCTAACCAGCAAAGAACATCACTTCAGTACTGGTTCATTAAGAGGAACGACGCTTATCTGAATTATCAGTGATGCCTTTTGTAGATTCTGGATTTTTTCTGCTTAAAACTCTGAGGATGGTTATATATTCCTGACCAACTTAAATGAAAACATGAGACATACATATAAACACAGATTTGTCCCCTCCCCAGGATTGCCATCTGGCTGACTGCAGGCTCAGGATGAGCCAAGAGGGCAAAGCCCAGCTTGGGGTGTGGTAAACACCGACTAACAGCCGGTCAGGAGAGGGGATTACCTCACTGTATTTAGCCTTGCTGAGGCTCACACTGAATACCAAGGGCAGTTCTGGGCTCCACGAGTTCAGAGAATGTTAAGTTACTCAAAAGTACCCAGTGGAGGGCAACAAAGCTGGAGAAAGGGCTGGAAGGATGGCTGGAAGGATGTCCTATGAGCAGTGGCTGAGGACTTTGGACTTGTCTAGTTTGGAGGCAAGGATGCTGAGGGGTGACCTCTCTCCAGCTTCCTGAGGAGGGGAATGGGGCAGACACTGGGGAGGCCCTGCCACAGGTTGCCCAGAGAAACTGTGGCTGCCCCATCCCTAAAGCATTTGAGGCCAGGTTGGATGGGACTTTGAGCAACCTGGGATAGTGGAAGGTGTCCCTGCCCATGGCAGGAGGTTGGAATTAGATGAGCTTCAAGTCCCTTCCAAAACAAACCGTTCTGGGATTCTGTGATTCTCCCTGGTATCCAGTGATAGTGTGCATGGGAATGGTTCAAAGCTGCAACAGGGGAGGTTTAGACTGGACATTAGGAAGCATTTCTTTACTACTTATTCTCCCTTCAGCATATTTGAGGATTTGATTTCTCCTTTTTAACTACAGGACTTTGCTTTTTACTGCATCTTACCTTTTTTATTTCAGAACACTCCTCCAGGGCACTGAGATAATTCTGAAAGGTAGTTTTGCCCCAGAGTCTCACAGCCCTTCCCAGGGTGGTGTCATTCATAAATTGTATACCTATCCTTCTTAGTCTTTCAGCCAAGCTGTTACTATTGAACTGGGATAGACCACCGAGACATCCTTCTGCCCTCCAAAAATGTGTTCGAGAATGAGTCACTGAAAACTTCTCTTTGACTGCATTTTCATAAAGATCTGTAGTCACAGCCACTTGTTCCCACTTATCTGATGGGCAAAATTCCCTTGACAAAGAGAGAAATTACACTGGTTTGTCGTGATTTGTCTTCATGAAACCTGTGTCACATTTTTCTTGTGCATAACTCAATTGTTTAATAATGTAATATGTTATCAATCTACGTTAGAGGCAATGCCTCCAGCTGCCTAGTTCCTCTCCTTTCCCATTTTAAAGCTAAAAGCTGTGTTTGCCCTTTTGCTGGAAAAGAACAAACAAACAAGCCTGAAATGTGTGCTGAACCACACCAGTTGTAAGGGGTCCTGCTCCTAATTAAAACCCAGTGAATTTGGCAGAGGAATTCTGCATGATAAATCAAATCTAAGTGGCACCTGTAGCTTTCTCACAGCAGTAAAAGTGTGCGGCCACTGCTGGAGTCTCTGGCTCAACACTGCAGTGTGGAGTGGCTCCCCATGACAGGTGAGGGCATGGAAACTGCAGCCAGCAGAGGTGAAAAGCAGAGGACAAAAACCAACTAGAGACCTGGAATTTCTACCAACACTTAACCATATTATTTGTTGAGGTTCAGAAAAGATCCTTGCCTCCCTTCTCACATAAAGTTCCCAGCTCTTCCACTGTGGATCAGGAAGAAAAAGGCTCACGGGCTAAGGACGTAGTTTTCCTGGATTTAGCTCCAAAAGAGGTCTCAAGTATTTCAAGTCTTCATGATAATGCCAGCCTCATTTTGCCAACACAAAAAGTTGGGTAATTCATGCACAAAAAAAAGGCTTCTACATTTTTTTGTCTTTATATAATGCATGCATTCAAACCCTACAGAAGTCCTTTGCAGCTGGCCTTTCGTTCTCTCCCTGTTTCTCTCTATCCCTGAAGCAATAGTGGTTTGCAAGCTGCACTTCAGGGCACTCCCTGAACAGGAGCCTCTCTGCCACAGTGGAAGGCAGGCAAGCAGAAGCATGAGGAAATGAGAGGCTCACAGCCCTCAGAAAGCAATGCCACATTCCCAGACCTCAGCTCGTCTCAGTACTTGGCACCTGCCTCAGATATTTTTGGATTTTCTCACTACAGACGGTTTTCTGACTGCAGGATCCATTTTAGTCTTCCCATGGCGTTTTTTTCTCCCACAAGCCATTTCATTTGCAACAGCAGAAAAAAAAAATGTGTGGAGGTGGTTGGGAGTTTTGAAATGAGTTTTGTTACGCTGAAGTATTTTTATGAGGACCAGCAGCCCAAACCAACCCACTGTGCCCATAAAGAGCACTGAGAAAGGTGCATTGGCGCTTGGGATGCACAGGAAGGCTTTTTTTAAGGGTACAAGAGAAAATACATGAAGCAGGGAACTCTTGACACATTCCCTTTCCTGCTCATCTGAGAACAACTGCTGAGCAAAGAGGGCCACTTATTTTTCCTGTGACAGACACTGCTGATCCGCAGCTGTTTTCACATTCGGTGCCTGCCCAGCCATGAGCTTTCACCCCCTGCAGAAAGTAAAATCCATGTTTCGTACCACATGAAGTCCTCTGTATTATTGATAAATTCCTCTTATGTCTGAAGTACAACTCACCTGTACTGGCACACATTTTAAACACTGTTTTTCATGGTCTGTGTCATAGGCAGTTTGACCTTTAAACAGGATTTCAGCATAAAAATCAAGTTGCTTTCAAGATAACCCTCTCCAGTTCTCTGTCAGACTTGACTCAGCACTCACAGGTGGCATCTCCCCGAAGCCAAGTACGACTAAAATGCCCACCAGACACTTCACTGCTCTGACCCTTTGTCACGCAGGACACTTTCTAGCAAATCATCACTAAGGAAATTCTTCTGAATAAGTTCCAGTACCTGCCTCCTTAGTAAGCTCTGGTGCACCCAGGACAGCATCAGGGAAAGGACAAAGACAGCATAAGGGGAATATAATCTTCTCTGGCACATAACCATGATGGAGTATTCATGTACCAGCAAATCAGGAAGATATCTGCCTGTGGAAGGACTCTGTCCAAGTCTCTGCAGATACATCCCTGTGCAAGGGTAGCATCAGGGCAGTGTATAAATAAATCAGAGATAGTTGCCAGTGCTTTTCAGAACGTTAAAAAGAAAGAATCATGGCATTTTATGAAATCCATATAAAACAGAGTAAAGAATATACAAATACAATAGAGTAAGATGAAAATAAATGTTCTCACAGTACCTATTTTCTTTACAGCATTGGTAGAATCCAGCCAGTGCCTCTATTTTTTAACATACTGAACTCCCTCTGGTTTCACTGTCTGTAAAACAAAAGCATTTTTAGTAGAACTAACAGCATTATTCTTCTTTTAGTTCCAAGCAGTAAGACATAGATGTGCCCACTGCAATAGAAAAAACACAGTTCCTGGAAACTTCTACAATTTTTAGAGGATAGATCAAAACCATTCCACTTTCCATTTCTGAGGCTCCAGGAGGCTGCAATTATTAACATACTTGTGTTAAAAAGGAATAAACATCAAAGGGAAGAGCAGTTTAAGGTAGCAGCACCATGGTATAAGTAGGACTTAAAGCAGGGAATCAGACTGTCTGCCACAAGAGATTGGAGGGGGAAAAAAAATCCCATATTCAAGAAAGGAAGTCAGAAATCTCAGACATTCATTCCTCTCCAAACATGATCAGTCACTACTGCCTTCACTGCACCTTCCACCCAGTGAGCCCAAAGCACTGTGTGTGGGGGGGAGGCTTCTCTGCATGAAAGAAGTGTTACCCAAGTTTGACAGAAAGATTAAAGTGATGACAGGAGCAAATAAAGCCATTTTTAGTTAGGCATGTCACCAGTTGCCCAGAAAATCTGTAGTTCTGGCAACTCCCATCTTTTGAGCCTTTAGTTTTGAAGCTTAGTAGCATCTGAATGTTTTTCAGAGCTCAACTTCTAGGTTAAAGTAAGTAATAGTTTGTTAAAATTCCACAGGCTAACTGACCCAGACACCTGCTTGGAGCAGAATGGCTGGAATCTTTGGATTCAGTGCAGAGTTTGCCCAACTGCTCAGAATAACTAAAGCAAAGGCAGCCCTGCAGCGGATCTCTGCAGGGAGGGAGGACAGGGATGTTCTGCCAGTGGTTTCACTGATACCTGCTGACAGCTGGGAAAGAAAAGCTCTAGAAAGACTTTCCTGACCATACTTTGAACTCAATTTATTTTCTTTCTTACCTGATATTCATTCTTTCATTGCTTTCCCACTTTCCTCATTCTGTTTCCCACCCTAATTTCCTGCTACTGTGCTTGCCATGCTAATCCCCATATCCATGAACAACAGGTCATACTTTCCTTCCTTTCACTTTTCACTGCCCTCAATCTCCAGTTGCTTCCCACCCTCCAGGCTCCCTCTCCATGTCCCCAAGCAGCCTGACCCTGCTCTCCAGCCCCCCCCCACAGTCACTGCCCCACTCCCTGGCCCTCCAAGACTTTCTCCATCCCCTCTGGAATCGCTGCCTCCCTGCTCTGCTGCTTTCAGCTCAATTAGTCCCAACTCTTTTCCACATGTTCCTGGCACATTTACGTGCTTGCAGTTTTCTCCTTTATCTACCAGCTCCAAAACCTCTCCCTACTCCCTTCTCTCAGCTAAGTCTCCTTAGAGAGCTCATCAATCTTCCTCCCAAGCCAAGTTTCCCTATATTTCCCAATACCCTCCAGGCCAACACTCTCTTGGACCTCATTTTCCACTTTTCCACTGCTTGGGCCAACACAAAGAACAAAGTGAATGGAAAAGATAAGCTTAACAGGGCAGGGTATTTCTGTCCAAGAAAGTGTATGGGGAAGGGATTAAAAAACAGGTTTCCAGAATCCAAAAAGGGAAGAAAAGTCAAGAATTTTAGTATTTTAATTAAAAAAACAAACACCTGACACAAAGCAAACTGGGCAAAATTATTTGTTTTTGAGATGTTCGGAAAGTTGTAATTTATTTTGTTTGAATTGAACAAGCTGCAGTTTGATTTCAAAGATGTCAAAATGGGATTTAAGCCAAGATCTTAGTTGAAACCAACTACATGAGTTATTTCAGCTGTGATAAACCCAAAGAGTAAACAAAGAAAAAAAAAGAAAGAAAGAAAGAAAGAAAGAAAGAAAGAAAGAAAGAAAGAAAGAAAGAAAGAAAGAAAGGAA
>JAWWES010000006.1:5798462-5821795 GCA_035583135.1 Lophotriccus pileatus
TACGGAGTGGTCCACAAAGGGTCTCGGCGTGATCGCCTAGGGCGTTTAAAGTGCTTCCTAAAGCCGACGCCCGACAAAGTCTCATGAGGAACCTTTAATTAAGGAGAGACATAGGGACAGGAAGGTCATCTGGCTATTTCTCAAGATGAGTTTTTCCTTTTAATTAAATGAAACCATGAACTTTTGCATATTATGATGTCACTGCTTTGCAAGAACAAGAAATTAATAAGTTCTATTACAGCACACTTTTCCCAGCACTTCTGATTAATTTACAAGGCCAGAGTTCTCTTCACACTCCAACACAAAGGTCTCTGCTGTCTGATTCTGAATGCATTACAGAAGTCCTCCTGTGCTAAGTTGGAAGGGAAAATGTCAGTTTCCATCATAAAATACAATTTGCTGTGCTTGCTTTGCAGTGGTATGGAACATCTCACCTCAAAGGTCTTCCCAGATCTGGAACAAATGCAGGGGGAACTCAGAAAATGTGTTTACAAACTTTAGGTCACCAAGGTGGAGAGCCTTTATCTACCTTTTATATCTCTGATGGCAAAGGCCATTCGAAGGGGCCAGCAGAGATGATCCCTCCTCTCCCATCAGCTGCCTGCCCAAGGGAAGTAGATGTGCATCTTTTCCCAGAGCTGAGCAGATGTGCCTTTAGGGTCCTCCTTTTCTGCCTGTTTACCTCCTCTCCTGACAATCAGGCAATGTTTCCTCAGCCCTCCTTATCTCCAGCATTGAGGGGATGTTCCAGCACTATTCACTCAGCCTCAGCAAAACACTTGCAATCTTTTGAGTTCTTAGTTCCCTGCATTTTGAAGGGGATAACCCTTCTAAACAAACAAAAGCTTTTGGTTAGAAGAACAAGGCATATGACCAAATTCCCTTTTACCTTGGATGAATCCATAATGTTTGCGTGCTCAGGGCTTGGATTTCTTTGGGACTTTTTTTTTTTTACCACCGTTTTAGTTTTCAGGCCTTCAAGTGGGAGAAACAGAAACATCGAAAAATGAGTTCAGTGAAAAACCCTTTCTCTCAGAAAGAGCTTAAAGAGCAACCTGTATAATTAAACAGCAAGTTCACTGTGCTAAGAGAAAGTATGCTCCAAGGATTTGAGTAGTCTTAGTCTCAAAAAGCATGGCTCAATTCCTGTGTCAAGCCAGTCTTAGAGTCAGTTTTTAGAGGTAATATAAGTAAAAGGACAGAGGTCTTCTGGTTGCTGATGTCCCTTCAAAATTCCACTGGACATTCATGTCTAAACTGACATGAAGCATTACAAATATGACACTTCCCTGCAGTTGTGCCTCTTGGGAGAAGGGGGTTATAGCATCTCCCTGCTTCACCAAGGCAGCTTTGAGGGTAGACAGGAACAGCTGAGAAGCCCTTTGACACTTGGGCAAGGCAGAACATCAACTCTCAAGCCAAAGCCTGTGTGAACCTCACACTGTAGGCAGAGTGCAAACAATGAAAAAGCAATGTGTAAAGAGCTGAGACTGTAAAAGGAGAGGATTTCATTGAAAGAGTAATAAAGTACATTGCTGCTTTTTATTGAGAAATACTCAATCCGACAAGACACTAGGCTGGAAATTCCTTGGAATGTAGGATCTTCTCATTTGCCTGTACAGACTGTCTTGCATATTAGGGACCAACTCTCCACTCTACACTATGACACTACAAATAGAATTGTGTAACTCCAGTAACATTTAAGTGGTTTTTCCTTCTCTATACCAGTGACTGAGCTCATTTTTCTTGAAATTCAATGCTCAGATTAAAATGCTAATTTTTGTTAGGGCTAAAACATCCTTAGTTACCTCAGGAACCTCATCTGTAATATCTCTGCTGGTGCTAGTGAAGACCACTTGTCCAAGGCTAAACAGAGGCAAATTCCAGTTGATCTGCCTTTTGCAGAATCAGAAACTTCAATAAAGGCTTCATATTCAGTTTATTGTTAGATTTATGATCAATCTTGAAACTATTTCTGTAAAAATTCAACTATTCCACTTCTTTCTTCAGGGGATCTTGGATAAGCCCAGAGAACAACGACCAACTTTAACTATTCCATGAGGTAGGAAAGGCATACAATAACCAATGGTACGTTTAATGAAGTACAAAACTCTAACTGAGCTGATGTATTATGAGTCAAATTGAACACAATGAAAAATACTGCCTTCAGAAACAAATGCTCTCTGAATGCTCCAGGGACACAGATGTTGCACAACACCTAAAGTGTCACACAGCCTTCACCTAAAGGTAAGACTACGCTAGTTTAGAAAAAGCTGGGTTGAACTGAGCTCAGATAAAACTCTTGGTCCCCAGGCCTGCAGTTTCCTGAAGCTTCTAAAAACTGTTTTAATTTTTTAATTCGTTTTTATTGTCTAGATATGATTATGCTCAGATCTCAGAAGAACTGGAAGAGGAGGAGAGAGGCTGTTTTCATTGTTCCCCAGGCCTGAAAGCAGCTAACCAGTCATCTCCTCAGACGCTCAGACCCTGCACGACTCTCATGCAAAAGAAACCCAAGGACGATGACGACAAGCACTCAGGCTTGTCAATGAAATCCTTCAGCATTTCCACAGGCAAAGCAACTGGCGTTCAATTTCCAGCAGCCCATCTCACGAACAGCTAAAGCTATCAGGGTTTAGATGTGAAATAATTGTCATTCAGAGCAGCCAAAGAAGCAGAATAATAGAAGTGAAAAACACAGGATGAGAGCAAAGCCAAAGCAGTGTTTAAATCCAAAACAATGGAGCTTGAACAAAGCCCCAAAGCACACAGGAGATGGCAGGGAAAAGGCATAGATCTCCCAGCCACCTGGGCTCATGACATTTGGAATGGTGAGGTGGGATGCCTGCAGAAATGCTGGGTCATCAGTGGGGGAGCCTGGGATGTTGTTCACCTCACGACAGGAAGAGAGGAATATCTCTAATGCCCAAGCAGGATGTGGGTTTGCAGCAGGGTCCAGCTGGGTACACAAAGATAGGATCGTGTGGCAGCAGCGCTGCAGCAGCGCCCGCCTCCTTCCCAGCTCCCCGTGTGCCAAACACGTCTGGCACAAAAATACAAGGCATGAGGAGAACAGCAGGGCTGTCCTGGCAATGGATTAAGAGCTGATGCCATTGCAGGAAAACTTGAGGGAAGAAGTTGAACAGCAACACACTGAAAAGCATAATGGGAGTCTATAATTAGAACACAACCATCTTGGAGCACCAGAGTATTTTGTTCATCCCACCCAAGAGTTTATTTAGGCTGCTTTACGTAGCAGGTCTTATTTCCGCACTCTCTCCAGGACAAGTGTGAAGTTTTCAATTTGCAGATTAGTAGCAGTTTGCTGAATGTGTGACTTTCGTTTCAGCAGCTTGCTCAGCTTACACAGCTCCAAAGGGAGGCTTTGCAGTTCCTGGTGGCCCAAAGAACTACTTTTAGACCAAAATGTGCATCCTCTGGAGAACAAAATAAGACAAAGGAAACTTGGTATGAAGTGGACTGTGTTAACTAGACACTTCAGGAGTGGGCTTACTGCTGTATAATAGGGTAAATTACAGTAACTCATTGGTCATTCACTGCCAACGAGGTGGAGAAGCATTTTAAAACAACAAATTAAAAAATATTGCAGGTGAGGGGACTTTTTTCCAAGAATTATTCCCCTTTTTCAACTTGTTCAACTTCCAGTGCCTAACTAAGGAAAATATACTGATCTTGTGTTAAATGTTTTGAGTTTGGTCCAGATTTCACACAGAAGGTAAAGCAGCAGGACAGCTCGATTACATCTCCAGGTCCCCATCAGAAAGAAAATACACGCTGTTGGACTCCACCACATCCATTTAAAGACAGAATAAGACTTTTCCTCTGCAGGTGATTGTGCACATCAAAACCAACAGGTCTTACCTGCCATCTGCAAGCTTAAACCAGTATCCAGTTTGCTGCGTGGCTTGGTGCTGATAAACAGATAACAGAGGACACACACAGTGATGATAAAAGCAAAGAGAACCACTGCTGCTATCGACAGGCCCACGAGCGCTCCAACACTAGGAGAGAAAAACAAAGAAATTAAGTGTATGAACAGCCTGGCATACCCATTAAAACAATGGTCAGGATGATGTCTGGAGTTTACTTGTACTCAGGCATGGGACTGACTGTGTATTTTCCTGTAAAAAAAGTTTAGAGCTCAAAACTTAAACTGCACAAACCTGCAGTAATTTCATTGCCCTCAGAAGGGTCAATGTCACTATACAGGAGTTGAGCATCTGGCCCTTGGTGATGTTTCCTGTTCCCTATGCATACCACTGCTGAGTCTGAAAGTGTGTTTACAAAAACCAGAAGTAACCTACACCAGAAATCAAAAAGCCCTTCAGTGCAGTGCATATTCCTAGAAAAGCATAATATCATATGCACACAAAGAGAGGGATTCTAGGGCTCCAGGCAGCTCAAACAACATGACTATTCAAGCTGTATTTTCAGCCTGAAAAGTCATTTTTATAGTATAAAAACCATGTAAGCCATGTTATTCAATTCTGTGAGCAGCTCTGGAGAGCAGAGCAGAGTCCTGTGATCACTGGTATGCCTTTGTGTTAATGCAATAAATCTCCAGTCAAGACCAGTGAAATTCTCCCATGATCTTTGTCATGGTAAAATGAAAACTAAAGCTGGATTAGTTTACACACAATATCAAAGGCATCAAAGAAGCAGGAACTTAATTCCTCAGGCCAAACATACAGTTATATGCAGATTTTATCAAGATACTACTCCTATAGGATAAAAGTCACTTTATCCACCTCTCACAGGCGTATGTATATACAGAAATCTCTCATTATTTCCAACCCTTCTTTTCAAGTCCTTTACTAATATAAAGTGCTCACGATGAAATAAAGGCCCCAATACAACACAGTCTAGCTATCATTTCCTATCCTCTCCTGGGCCATTTGATGCCTTCAGTGTTCCAGTCCTCTATTCTGCAGTCCATGCCAAAGTTCTGACTTCTGGTGAAATTAAACAGCAGCCTTTTGGTCACAGATGAAGGGTCTGAGGATTGAGAATCCTTCTATTGCTGCTCTATTTACCATTTGGACAGACGTCAAAAGGAGAGAAGATGAATGAATGTTCTTGAATTCTACCAGCTCCATCCTCCAGTCATAAAAATGCCTTTATATATCACTGCTATCAGTGAGAAGTCAACTCTCCTGTGGCCTTGCAGGGAGATGAGAAGAACTGTGCCCTGGGATGTTTTTATGAATTTTACATTCAAGCTACTGCAAAGCTTCTCCATGAGCTCCCACAGCACCAGCAGACAGATTTGTCCACAAGAGAAACTGTTAAAACCAGCAGGATGAGAACAGCAGATATCAGACTGACTTTAACATGCAGTTTTCATGAGTTATCGGTCAGATTCATTAATGAGGTTTGTGCAACACTCAGCTCCATTTCAGCATGACTAAAATAATTTGTTATCAGCAAAATGACTGGTTGTGGGAAGAACAGCTCTACCCTTCTGAAGATTTGTCATGGTGTTTGTCATCTGCATGAACAAGGCTGTCATTATGTGTTTGTGCATATATGCACATATCAGGCAAATTTTTCCTTCTTGTGTTTTGGCTCAACCAAAATTTGCAGGCAAGCAATATTCTGCTTAATATGGAATCTGAGCATGACCCTACAGTCAGAGATCTCAGCTGGATTCTGGCCTCATTTTTGCATTTTCACTTGGAACACCTTGACCCAATAGACAAAACAGAAGAAATACACACCACTACAGGAGGCTGAATAGCCATTTGAACCAAGTAATACAAACAAGCTCTTCACAAACAGGTATTTGTGCTTTTTTTGTTGTGACAATACAAGCTCTGCTGTAAGATTCCACTTAAATTATAGTCTGCAGTGCAGGACTAAGGAGGTTGCTCACCACTATCCAAACACTCAGCAGACTCAGCTGTCCTGAAGCTGAAGAGATCAAGCACATACTAGCGATTAGAGGTTTTTCTCTTCAGGCACGTCTCAGCTGTAGCTCTCCTCCACGCAGTTGTGTGATGTACAGCACAATGCACCCTCAGTATCACTACACAACTTGTGTAAGATGCTTTGGGAGTTCCAAATGACAAAGAAAAGCAGTTCCTGAAGAACTCTCCAGGTTAAAGACATCACAATGTATGTGCCACTGGAAGTGTTTGTTGTGCTCCAGCAGCAATATGAGAAGATCTCACCCAAAACATGGAGATCAGCAGCACAAAACCAAACAGACTCTCTGGATTCCACTTCCTAAATGAATCAGAAATCAGGGTTCAATTTGTACTTACTCTTTTTAAACATAATGTTTCAATGCCAAACTGTCGTCAAAGCACTGAAGCCATCAACCCACTTAGAAGGTGTGGTTAAGTTCTTTAAGATTAATTTTGGGTTAAACTTTGGGATGGTTATTTCTTAATTTATTTAATTCAGAATAATTTCATGTTTTCCACAGCTCTGAACACTGATATTTGTTAACCAGGCTCTTTTCTTTCTATTTTATCAGTTAAAGCTGTTATCAGAAACAACTCTTAGCCCTTGCTAAAAGCATTTTACCATTTTCCAGCCTTTACCTTAAACGTGAGCTGTCTGAAGCTCTCAGCAGTGCACATGGTAACAGCTACAGGTCTCTGGGTATATCTGCAAGATCAGTCTTATGACAGCAGAGACACTCAACAAACAAGCTCAAAGTCCCTCTTGCCCACAGCTATGGCCCCATCAACAAGTAAAAACCTCTGCATTGACAACCCACCCAACCCCAAACCAGTGATCTACCAAAAAAAAATGGCATTGAAGGCCTGGTAGTATTTGCTCAGCGAATTGAACCTGAGCAATGTTAAGTTTGGTAGAAGATCCAAACAGAACTCTCCCAATTACTTTCCACAGACACTAAAGGTACAGCCACACCACACATTTCACCGACACTGTTACCCCAAGTGGCACATCCAGGCCTGCAGCACAGCCCAAGGCTTTGCTCAGCAGAGGCTCCCCTTGCCAGCAGCCTCCCCAGGGGAGCTGTCCAGGGAGCTGCTTAGTGGGTCATTGACATTTCTTGTCAGTGGATGCTCAGCACCACACACCTACAGTTATTTTTAGTCAATAAAATTAGCCTATCCACACTAAGAACAGCCAGGGAACTTTAATATTGGCTAAGCAGATGCAGCGTTGCCCACTGGTACACTAAAAGGAAGCTCATGAGTCATCTGCATCCCAGTGAATCAAATGTTCCTAATGCCATTGTTGCAGTGACGTGTTGTCTGTAGTATTTGCAAAGCAAACAGATAAATATACTCAAGAGACTGGAAGAGTGGGCATAGAGGAACAAAAGACTTGCTATTTTGGAAAGCCAAACCAGACTCCTGGAGATCTGTACAGCCAAGCAAAGCTTGGCCTCAGCATTAGGTCAAGGATATTAATTAATAAAGCGTTTTGAATAACACCTATATGTGGCCTGACATAATTTTAATCAAATATATATTATTATATAAAATGAAAAAGATACAGCTTTGGAACGGAGACTATAATTCTATTTGATACTGAAAGATGCCATTAAATTTGCAAAATAAAACTTAACTGAGTGATCAAAAAAAAAAAAAAATCCTAAAAATCTTTTAAAAACAATGAGAAACGAAAAGGCTGAATTGAACTGCAGCAGTTCAGTACAAATTCTACATGTTCAGCATCTCTTCCCTTCCACTCAGCTTGGGAGGCAAGGCAGATGTGATGACTGCATGTGCATGCACAGCACACAGCTCTGGAGGCTGAGCTGCTCCGTGTTTTGCTCACTGGACTTTTTTAGCATCTGTGCTCTGTTGTTTCAAATGCTGCATAACCTTGTGGTGAAATCTGCATCCCCCCGCCTTTTCCTAAGGTTGCCTTCCCTGTTCCATGGGCTCCCAACTGATATAAGAGAGAGCAAAAAATGCACCCTTTGCTCTTCTTTGCTGAGGTCAGCTTTTCAAGAAATATGTTCTAACAAATACTGTATTATTTGATTTTAAATACCGGGGGGGAAAAAAAAAAGAAAGAAAAGGAAAAAAAATATAAGCAAGAAAGAATAATATTAATTAAATATCATAAATTCTGGTGAAAATATGAAATGTGTCAGAGTTGCTGAAAGGTCTGTTATTTATGGTTGTCCAACAGCTCCCAGTACAGCGGGTGTTAGGATGCACTTGTCAAATGCCACAGTTTTTGCAGGAGTGGAATGGGAAAAGAAGGTTCCATGTTGCTAAGGGATAGGGCAGTGTCTGGTTCTAAACATAGTACAGGCACTAGAGATTTGGCACCAAAAAAAAGGGAATAGCATAGGCCTGCAAGTGACTGTTGCTTCAGCTTGCCCAGGCTGCTGGCTTCTCCATGACCTGCTGCCTCAGAGCTGCCTACAGAGTGCTCTGGCAATGCCTCTCCCACAGCAGGAAAAACACAAAAGGAATATGCAATAGTTTCCTGAAATTCCACCTGGTGTGTCACCAAACTGAAACAATCCCTGAGATATCGCCAACCACTTGTGGTGCACTCAGTCACTGCTTTCAAATTCATGGGGGGGGGGAATCAAGCAAAGATTTAGGAAAAGGATCCTAAAGCTCGGAGTAAAGCAAAACCTGAAACAATTCTCCCATCAGAGCTTCCATTCCCTTCCTCAGTACATTCCATCTCCAGACCTACCTTGGCTAGTTTGGCTAACTCTTGTATAGTTTTAAGGGTTTCAAGACTTAAAAGTGTGTCCTCAAAGGCTGCAAGAAGCATTTTAAGGATTATTTTAACATATTGTTACAAACCGATATAAGTAACAGCCTGAGACAAAGACAAGCAAGGCAGTGATCACTGACACATTCTGAGAGGCCAGAAAATGTTATTGTTATGTTTTCCTCAAACTCCTAATGGAACTGTCATGTGCAAATGTATACAGTTTTCAAAGTGCTGTAATATTGTAACATTTCCAGAGTGTTAGTAACTAGAAGTTATTTGATCTGTTACTGAAAACTCTAATGAAAACAGAAATTTCAATTCTCACCACTCAGTAACTTTGCTTAGAGAGGTAAATTGTATTTATTCACCTCTTTTCTGCAGTGGATATGGACAGTTATGGCAGAAGTTAAGCACAACCAAAACCCCACCAATGGCAACTTCCTTGAGTCCTTTCAGCAGTTTAGGACCACTGTGGAAAGAAGGAAAAAAAAAAATCCTCAGGTTTCAAAGTTTGGGCCCAAATTTCTGACCCAGGTGGAGGTTAAGAAGTCAATTCTCAGACTCTAGACAATCTTTGTAAAGGAAGACCCTACAGAGAGGTGATTCATTAAAGCCTCTCATGGGATTCAGTTCTTGGAGGTACTTAAGGAAAAGATCAAGCTTTAACAGTCTTCACTGCAGCATGTCATCCACATGCAAGAGCAAAACCTTTTAAACTTAATCTTTCAGTAGTTCTGCCATCTTGAGAAGGTTTACTGTGATCAAAACATCAGACTATGCAAAAATATCATATAACATTAAACCAGTATTTGCTAAGTGTAAAAAAAGGACACCTGGAGATGTCTTCTCACGTCAGAGAAGCTGAGTAATTCTGTGTCAGTCACAGTGGTGGATGGTTGGGAGATCCCCATATTCAACCCACTCCTAGTACCAGACAAAGTAGATTTTAAATAATAATACGTTAAATATTAGACAAATTACATGAATAAGCCCACAGTACTGGACAGCATTCATTCATTCATGAGCCCTGAAGGAATTCACGTGTGAAAGTGCAAAACTGCTGGCCAAGGTGTGCATCCCATCATCACACGAGGCCACCCTACCAGAGGTCTGGCAGCCTGGGAGTGCAGCTCCAACCTAAAACAGGGCTCTAGAGAGGAACCCAGGAACTACAGACCTGAATCCCACTCCTTGCAAGACAGAAAGGTGAGAAAAAAAAATAACATCACCAAGTCAAGAGGTAAACACAGTGTCAGGGTGCTGAGTGCTGCATCTGAGCCTGGCTACTCTTCCCAGGCCATGATATCCCCCCTCACCTCACCTGAATACGAGGGACAGGTCCTTTGATGGCAAAGCCGCTACTCCCATGGCCCTCCTCAGCACGCTCTGCCCACAGGAAGCTGCTGGCACTTGCAGCTTTCTGACATAAAATCTTTAATGAAAGAGTCAGCATTTCTACCAGGGGAAAACACTGCCTTGTTAACCTGCTGGAATCTATGAGGTGTCAATAGATGGACAGAGGAACCCAGTGGGCAGAGTTAGATGTCTCAAAAAACCTTTTGACGAAGCTCCACACTGAAGGTGTGGCTAAAAAGACTGAACTGACACAGGCTTAGGGAAAGGTTTTGTTACAGATTTAAGGCTGCTTAAAAGAATAAGGAGCAAAGCACAAGGCTAGGTGGGCTCTTTTCAGTATAAACGGAAGTCACTGAGGCTGACTTTTCTTCAGTATTTTCATCTATGACCTTGTGAAGAATGAAATCTGAGCAGGCAAAAGTGCTGTAGGTGAGTTTCAGTCTACATAACATAATGCATAAACAATAAAATGCATAAACAAAACCAAGCCTACACGGCAATGAACTCAGAACTAGCAGTTCTGAACTCCAGGAAAGTTTTACAGTCATCAGTGACAGCTCACTGAAATCACAGAGTCAATGTGAACCGGCAGCCAAAAATGTCAACAAAAGTTGGCCAAGAGGAAGAATTTTGAGAGCAAGGCTGGAGGCAGCATTTTGGCACTGTGTAGAACCTTGCCATACCCACACCTTGAGCATGCAACTCCAGCACGGTGGAGTGAAACCCAGTACGGATGAGATGCAACTAAAACCAGCAGTGGGACACAGCACCTGCCCCAATGATAATCCGAAAGGACTACGTTTGTTCAGCTCAGAGAGGAGAAAGATGAGAACTGATGCACCAAAGGCTCACAAAATCTTAAACATCGTGCATAAACTGAACATGCAATTGCTGTTCGCCAAATCTCACAATACTAATAGTAGAAAGCACTCCAGAAAACTAGTGGGGAACAGTATAAAACAGATAAAAGGCTGTATCTTCAAACAGCAGGCTGCCACCAGGGCTGCAGAAGCATTCGGTATAATCAAGCCCAGAAAAGGATTTGACAAAATCAAGGATTATCAAGTCCATAAGAAACACATTGAGAGCACCATGCAGAGGTGTACTAACATCCTGACACCGCCAGAGTGGACGCTGAGGAGCCCGAGGGGGATCAGGGAACAGCCGGGCTGGCTGTGTGCAGCATTCCCCTCTGCTGGAGACACTGCCAGAGCCAGGCGGACCCTCGCACTGCCCCGGGAGAGCACCAGGCTGACTATCTGTCACCTTCCGAGTGGAAAGTGTTTGACCTTACCACACACGGAAAAGTAGCTAAAGTCGTTGGGAACTTTATGCCCGCAGCACCTTAAGCGCTCGGGCCCCGAGACTGCTGTTCCCCTCACACCCGAAGGGCGGGGAGCGCTCGGGATGCTCTTATCCAGAGGCACCGAGCGTTTCCCAGCGCTTCCTTTACGAAGACCACGAGCTGTTTCCTTCAGAAACCACCCTGGCACAGGCTAAAGTCTCTCCGGGCTGAAGATGCCGCTCTCCCGCTACTCTCGGCGGGACAAGGGCAGCCTGAAAGCGCCCGGCTACAAATACCTCACCAGCCCGCCCGGAGCCTCCCGGCCGGGCAGGCACCGCCGCGCCCCTACCTGAGCCACCACATGTAGCTGTGCTCGTAGGGGAAGAAGCTGTGCGGGTCATCGCAGCAGTACTTGACGTCCTGGAAGCCGCAGCAGAACACGGCGCGGGCGTCGCCGCCCGCCCGCGGGCAGCTGAACCCGCTCACCAGCACCTTGTCGGCGTTGAGGTAACTGCTGCACTCGGCGCTCATGGTGCCGCTGCCCGCCCGGCGCCCCGGCTCGGCGGCGTCCAGGCGGCAGGGGAGGCGAGGAGAGCGGGGAGGCGGCTGTGGCGGGCGGAGCTGGGCGGGCAGGGGGCTGCGCTGGCGGCGGGAACCGCCGCGCCCACTTCTCCCCCTCCAACAGGGGTCGCCTCAAGGCGGGAGCGGCGGGAGCGCCCTGAGGGGAGGGAACGGCGGGAAGGGGCTGTGTGCGGGGGCTGCTCCCCTCAGAGGCTGCGGCTTGGTGTTACCTCAGCGCTGGGTCACACGTCGAGCAGAGGTTTCGGGGGTCCGCCCTCGCCCATCGCCTCGGTGGTGGGTCTCAGGGCAGCCAAAGCAGGGAGGTTCTGGAGAGGGACCACACCTCTGTTATGCTCAGGAGCCTTCGGGGGAAAAGCTTCACTTAAAGTTTAATGTTTCTGAGAGATCAATCTCCTACTCTTTCCAGAGGACATTTCAGGGTAGTTTTCTTTAAAAACTGGGGCTCAAGCAGTCATTCTGTTACCTGTATGAAAGAGCCTCTCCTGAGGGAAGGGTAAGCAGATCTCAGCTCAAGGTGACAGTAGTGCACTCTCTGTATGTGATTTGGCTCATGGAAAAAACGGTGATAAGAAGCCCCTGGGAGATCAATGGGACACTTACCCCCTCTGAGGACCTGGTGCTCGTTCAGTCTCCTCTCTAGGTCCAGGAGGACCTGGATCAAGTGCTTTACCACAGAAGTGATGTCCTCAAGGAAAAGTTCAGGTTTTAGAGAGAAAGGGAAGTTGTGCAACATCAATAGAGCTTGACTTGAACTAATCAGACCGCCTTAAGTCAGCTAGCACTTTAAATTTTGATTTCAGGTCTCGCCTTGAGATGAACTCCAGGCAAGTGGGAGTGTCATGTCCTTCCAGCTGTCGGGCGAAAGCAAGAGCCAGGAGTGATGGCAGCTTAGGGAGGTGCAGTCCTGCAGGATCTGAAGGTGTTCAGGCGGGTGGACGGGCACCATCAGCAGTGCCAGGCAAGGTAAGATACTGAGTCCATCCAGGAGACTGGGCAGGAGGCAAGTTACATACAGCATAGGTTTAAAGTTCATTCAGGAGGACCAACAAGCAATCCAGGAGAGTGGGAGACAGGACTGAGCTCAGGAAAGGTCAGGCTGCCCCAGCAGAGCTTATATTTGGCTCCTGGACCAATGGGCAGAGGGTGTGGATGTTGTGAGGACCCAGATGATGCTTGGTCTGTGTCTGTTGGTGGCTACTTAGAGCCCTGACACTGAGCTCTTCCTCTACTACCTACAGTCCCCTTGTATTGGACTGCACTTGCTAAAAAGTATAAATATTATTTATTGCTTGGTTGGTTTTATTTTGTGAAATCAACCCTGACTTAGCATCAAGTGAAATGAACTCAGAAATTCAATCAGAGTCTTTCTGCTGAATTACAGATTTGCCTTGCTAGTATTTAGATGTATACATGAAGAGTCAGGGAAGATTCAAATTATTAAACGGTTAAGCTTGAACAATTTGAGAATTTGTCTTTAGGTACCTCAAACACAGCCTCAAACACAGTTAATGATGCACTGCACAAAGTGAGAGGATGAATGACAGCGATGTGGCTGGTGCAAAGGCACCAGAAAAGGGGAGACCAGGAGAGATCAATGGATATTGAACATCAACAAAGAAAAAGGCTAAATAACTATGAGATTTTGTGCGAGTTGTAACTTCCCCACTTATGTTGTTCAGCTGAAATCAGATATAATCAGATCAATTATTATTATGGTAAAATTGAGGATTGACTTATTTGAAATGTGTACAGGAAAATGACCTACCAAAGGCCAGAAGGCAGCCTTTTTACCTCAGTTTTGTCAGTAGTGTCAGGACATGTTAGGATTTAATTGTGGCTCTTGTGTTACTTGAGATTTTTTTTTTTTAGAGACCAATCTCCTGGCCATTTGACTCACAGTGACATGGGGACTGTTTTTCTGCAATTGAGGAGTCTCTGAGGAGGGAAGGATGGGTGAATCTCAGCTTGAGAGCCATCAGTTGGTTGGCCAGATAGTGTGTATGCAGCAGTCAGCTAAACAACATGTGGTGTGGTTGAAACCGAGAAGTACAGTGGTAAATGGCATGGTTTTGCAGACTGATTCAACACTTTGAGAGGTTGCCAATACTGTGTTCAAAACACAGACATAAGTAAGTCCTACAACTTCCCAGGATGGAGAAACATCTAATTCTAGTCTAACAGCTATTAGACTTTTGAAATGTCTTCATGTACCTTGTTCAGTTGCCAATAACTATTTTCTTCCAAAACTTGAATTCCCATCTTTGTTTTTCTCTCTGATTCTCTTTATTCCTCTGGGTGTTTTTTTTTTCCCTCATCTTATCCTTGATTTGTTTCCACCGAGGTTCTGTTCATACCAGAATTCAACAATCATGGCAGAGAGAATTGATTCCAGGAGTCATTCAATTCACTTTTTCAACTGTGTATTCTCAAATCAAGTGGTCAAGAAATAGAGAACATTCTCGGTTATTTTTGTATTTCACACTGTTATTCTACTTTTGGAGATTTTTCTCCTATTGTTCAGAACTCAGCTAACTATTTTCCTCTCAGAATTATTACTGCAGTGATTTGGAACAAATAAAATTACCTATCACAGTTTTATGCTCAGTGTTAGACAAACTTCTACTCCTACTTAATAAGACAGATCTGAGTCAGAGTTGGAGTAAGGGTGGATTTTTTTCTCCAAACTTAATGAAATTTTGTTTCAAAGAAAGCTGAAATGTTCTGAAGTGGCAAAGTCTTTTTTTTAGCAATCAGTATACTCATATCATGCAATCAGTTTGTACTTGCTGTGATTACTGGGTGACAATAATTAGTGTGCTCTGTTGTTCCAATTATTTGGAAAGATTTATATGAAACATTAGAACTGATTTTGAGTTATCTACCTCAGTGACTGAGTTAACTGTGTAATTGCTGGAGGATTGAAATAAAAACCATTCTCTTTTGATGACAGTCAGAAATAGGATTTGAAGTAGGAGTGGGAGGCTCTTCACTGACCAGTGGATGACATGCATCACCTTTTATATCAGAAGAAAACCACATCACCTTCCTTTTTCATTCCAATTACAAAACACAGACCTCTTCCAGTAAGCGCCAGTGGTTTGGATCTCATAAAATATGCTGCCTTTGGTCTCTCTTCACTATTACCAATATCAATTTACTTTACTACGCAGATGCCTACAGCAGTTCTCTCTGCTGAATGAGGAGTGTGTTTCAACCTAACAGTGAGATCACTCAGCTTTCAGAAAAACACAGATCAAAGACCTTTGCAGGATATGTGTCAGTAACAGACAAATTATCTAGGTAATTCAGCAGCAGCTTTCAGAACTGTGTCCACAACAAGACACTTCTATTCCCCGAGTGCTGAATTATCGTCCCTGTGAATGTGAGTCTCTTCTGCAGTGAAGCTCCAGCTCTAAGTCTGGTAAAATGTGCCAACTTTCTCAAATGCTTGCAACCCAGACTCTCTTGCAAATCTTTAACTGGTTCACTGGCACTCATACTGGCTTCCAAGAAGTTGTTTTGGCTGTACTTAAAACCCTTTTCTAAAATACTTGGTGCCATGGAACTGCATCTTTGGCTTTTTCTTTCTTATAACTGTTTTCCAGCCTTCACAATTAACTAATAAATATAAATGTATGTATGTTATCTATGCAATCGTTAGAATAGCAGCATTTTCTGTAATCATTAAAAATATTTGTAATCTCCATCTAAACTACAATTCATGTGAAAAGCATACAGCCTCTTGTTTACTCCACACTATACTGGCCAGCAGAACTGGGCTGCTTTACTTTTGCAGCAAATTACAAGAGTTCCTCTGGCTGATACAGCTTAGAGCAAAGGGGGCTTGAGGGAGAAGCTAAACTTTGATTTAGCCATTATTTAGGGACAACTCTTAGTGAATTGTGCCTCTGTGCTGACCACTGAGAAAAGCTGACAACAAGAATTCTCATTAATGGCTGCGGAACATATTTCTACCAGCCAGCCTTCTAATAAGCAGATTAAATTAATTATGAATTACCTATAGAGCTGTCAGATCATCATCAACCCTCAGACCTACCTGGCAAGTTTTTCCTTAAGAGCATAATCTAATTATTAATAGGCAAAAAGCTGCATAAATTAGTCTCAAAAGTAATCTGGTGGCAAATTATGCAATTAAACAAAATTGTCATGCCAAGATGGTGTAACTAGCTCTGATTAGGAGTGAAAACTTAAACTGACAGCGGGGTTAGTGCAGACAACATGTTTTATCACACATGAGTAGTAGGCACTTCAGAAAGGCAGATGACAGCGTAAGGTTCAGAACAGAAAAGGGAGCAGAAGTTTGAAGTGGTGCATACTTGGAGTACATGAGATGCTGTCACTCAGAGGACTAAAAAAGAAGGACTGATGTGAGGAGCATTATAAAGAGGACTGTCTGCTTTGGCACTTCTGTGCATTGGGGAAGGACTGAAGTCTGCCAGGGGGTCATGACACACCTTGGGTTCTGCTCTCAGCTCGGCCAGTGTCCAGCTGTAAGCACGTTTTGGGGTGTGTGGCTGCCCTGAACTCTGTCAGTGTGTGATGGCGATGGAGCTTCTGACACCAGGGGCAAAAGGGTTTGTACTTTGAGGGCCCTCTGAGCAAGTGGACACACGTATGAAGTGTCATCACGAGTTTTCAGGTCACTCTAGAGTCTACCGATTTTTCTGGTCATTTTAACTGTCCTTCCTACACGTTATTCTTTAGTTGATTGCTCCAGTCAATACATAGTACAGATTGTGCCTTTATACTGTCTCTGCTTCACAGAGCTGAAGAGTGAAGAAGAAGAAAGTGAGAAAGAGGAAGTAAGAAGAGGTTTCAGTCAAAATTTTAAGGAAGAGGGAAAGTCAGTGAAACACAGCAAAGTAGGAAGTTGACACTGGTGATTTTGAGGTGAGGATGGAGCTCAGCTCTGATAAGTAGTTTGTGTTTATATGTGTAATGGCCCTCATTATCCACGGTGTTTTATGTTCTGTAATTGGCAAATATTTCAGAATAATGACTTCACTTAAGCAATTCTTGCCTTTTAACACTTGCTCTTCTATCTAGAAGTAGAAAAATCAGATAATACAGCTTTCAACAACGAATCTGGCCAAACAGTCTTGACTGAAGTTTGCCTTTGTGGAGTGGTTTTCATTTTGTTTTCCTTTTCAGAGAAGAAAATTCTTTTTACTCTTCTGAGTAAAAGGCATAGAAATTGTATGGTCCTTACTTACAAAAAAAAATAACAATGTCCAATCATTTGAATTTGCTTTTATTTATCCTGCTTGCAAAATATAATCATTCGTAATTTTAGGAACAAATTATATGTTGTAGCGCAATTTCTACTTGAATAGGAGGATGCAAATTTTAAAGGATTCCAGCAAGTGTGTGGTTCTGTACACAGGGGATAATTATGGGGATAATTCTGAAACTGAGTTACTCAATTACAAGACAGTTAGAAATGATGAGCCTATTATTTCAGACTATTTAAGCAAGGTATCCACTAGAGAAAGCACTTATAAAACATGTAAGTTGTTTAATTTTTTCAGCATTTATTCTATATTAATAGACAAAATAGAAAATTATAGATTCATAGGCTCACAATGAATTGTCACTTTCTACCACAGTTTGAATTTACCTTGTCTGAAACTGAAGATTTAAAGAAAAGACTTAAGAAAACAGGTTTGAAGCACTGACTTCTATATATCAGTAAATAAATAATACAATAAAACTTCTTCCCACCATTTTCACTGTAAAATCTAACTGAAGGTTATTAATTTTCTTCATTTTGTTCAAGCTCTTAAACCAATAATTTAGATTTAGTCCTACTAAGAGTATTTTTAAAATATCAAAAGCTGATTTGTTATACAATTGCATAAACAGTTTTTACATATTTTTGTGTGCCTTGTCTCAGAATCCTTTCTCTCACTTGGCCATCCTAGAGAACTTTCATTCTAATTTATAATTCAAAGAGATTCAGATATCAATAGCAGCAATAACTGTTCCTCTTTAACTCTCCCACACAACTGTCTTCATATTTTGTGTGTAGGGGTAACATAATCTATTGTTAAAATTCTGCAGCAGGAGAGAAGCTTTTTACAGGAGCCTGTTTACAATTGCTTCTTGTCCTACCAAGCTTGATTTTGGGACTAAAATTTCCTATCCTGCGTGAAGGAAGATGTTAAGGCCAAAGGTTGGGGGTAGGAAACTAGAGCTGGCATGATAAACATGAGGATCAGGGGCTGGGATTTGGTAGTTGAAGAGAACGGGGCTGTGATGAAGAGATGGGAGCAGGAAAGAGGCAAAAGACAAGGCAAAGACGATCAGTCTTTGGAGTAACAGGAAATCCCTGCTCTGCCTGTGAAGCTTGGAATAGAACCCAAGTTTTCTGCTTGACCCTGTTCCTTTTCTATCAGCAAATATGTTCAATTCCTATGGGAAAATGCATGATTCAGTGAGTTCTCTCTCACATGTATGATGACAGTGACTTATTTATTTCATCAATTCAAGTGGCAAAATTCCATGTGATGGTTTAAAATATTTCAGATGACTCATGTCGTTGCAAATATGAAATTCTGCTCTTGTTTCCTCTATGTGCTTTGAAATACATAAACTCACACTGAAAGAATATTAGGTTACTTAGAATTTACACTTGCCAGACTTGGAGCTAATAATATGATCACACACTATTTTTTGAGAGATTTCATCTCCTTTGGCAGTGGAGTTTTTAAGGATCTTATTTTTTGTTACTCTTTTAAATGCCTGGTCAAAAGCTTATCAACTGCATGTGAACCATACCTACTGGGAATCCAGAATTATTTCAGCCATGGTTTTTGGTAATACTTCTGATTGCTTCACAGATACTAATTCATTTGCCCAGTCCCCTGTGATACGAGGACTTTTCACTCCTGATATTGTTGGGTTGGTCACAGGCAAGGACATGCCTTTCTCAGCAATTGTTTCCTTGACAGAGATTCAGTTTTATTTTCTAGCTGCAAAAGATCAATTTTATTGCTCTTTTTAGGTGCTGAAGGTGAGTTTGTTTTCCACCTTTGGAGCACTACTGGGTTGGGGGGTGCTGTAAAGACAATCAGTTTCCTTTGGCTGAAATTAGAAAGCCTTATTCCGTTTAAAAATAGTTTTTACTTCAGAGGAGGACCAGTTGTCCAACACAAGCAGTTAATCCGAAGGAAAAATAAAAGGCATAGTGTTATTAAGACCACCTTACATAGCCTATCTTTTGATAAGATGGTTCAGAGCATTAAATGAATACAGACTCCTAATAAAGCTGATGGTTACATGGGTTTGTGTGTCTTTGAGACACTACAGGCCTTTCAACTCAACTACGCTTGCACAATAGTTATTAAAATGCAACTGAGGCACATGATTTTTGTGTCTTAATCTTACACATCCCTCATTATCAGAGCACCTGATTACCACACAACCTGTAATTAGTGGAATCACTCTTAGTGCCACACTAGGCCTTTTGAAGCCGGACCAGGTGACCTTTTGGTCAGGTCTCCCCTCATCAGTCCTGCTTTGGTGAAATGCTCACCAGTCACATCTCAGATGAATGGTTCGCTTGATCTGTCTTATAATCAGATGTTCTGTTAGGAATCAAATGAAGCTGTAGATATATTGTGTCTTCTCACCATTCTTCTGTACCTGGAATTTGCACCAGGATTTTGACAGGAATTGTTGCTACTGAAGCGCAGTGTGTCAGTGCAGCTCACCGTCAGACATGATGAACACCTCAACAGAAGCAGTCAAAGCAGAATCAAGCAAAATTATCTTAATTTTCAGTAGCATTGCTGTTTGTCTTGTGAAAGGGAATGTCATTACTTCATTTGTTGCCATTTCTCACTGTAACTGCTGCCAAATTATTCATCTTTTACCTGGTAGCTTGCTTTCTCCTGTTGGGTTAACTGAAGGTGATAGATACATCTGAACAGATGTGGAAGGAGAAGATTAAATTCTGTCCTTTGCTTTTTATTAACTTCTTACATGTTTTGAGAAAATGGTATCACTGACATGCTTAATTGCTTCATCTATAGGATCAATATCAAGCCCTTTTCCATGGTGCTCTGAGGTTTCTGTAAGTTACAGTAACAGAATATAATTATTACTGTATTTGCCTAAGAATGTTCCCCTTTTACTATCGTTATTATCACTTTAGTTATTCCATCAGTAACAAACATTCTTGTTTTTCATCTCACTGAAAACTTTCATGTTTTGTTTTGAACCTCCTTATCTTCAGTACAGATTAAATTTAGAATAAGGTACTGAATGCTTCCATCTTACACACACACAACTTTGTAAACATGTTTATATGGTATGAAACCATTTTGCTTCAGCACCAGTGCCATAACTCAGCTGTGGGTGCACAGGTATGAATGTGATTCTGCATGCTTCTTTTTATCATTTGACTTTAAATCAGCATGTGTACCAAAGTAAAGAAGGATAAGAATAAAAGAAGATGGAATGTCAAGAATTCCTTTATTTGCTTCACTGGTTGCTATTTGATAATGAAATTGAATTTTAAATTTCACATTCAAAATGTTCAGGCTGAGACACAGGCACTGCCCTGCCTATTCTGACAGAAATTTGAATTTTTATCTCATTATAGGTCTAAAATTCAGAATTCTTATCACACTAGACATTTTCACATTAGAAACTCCCACTCTAAGTTCTAATCTCTTTTCTGTTTCAGAAGAATGCCCATAGGAAATCTGTAATGTTTTCATATTACTGCAATTTGTTCTCAGAAGATCTGAGATCCTGTTAAAAAAAAAAAAAAAAGGAAAGAAAAAGATGCAAGAACTGTGATTGTATAAACAGTTACAGCCAACATCCCACAGAAATCCAAACACAAATGGTAATCCTCCTGACCTTTAAGGCTCTCCACATCATTTCTTGAGTGTAGAAATTTTGAAAGCCTAACTATACTACAAAATTAGCCCTTACATCTGGAAATTATCCAAGGTTTTGGGCAGAGTGTGAGCGAAATGCTTCTGGGAGGAGCAGGGAGCTGGACTCCATGATTTTAGGGGTCCCTTCCATCTCGAGATGTTCTGTGGTTCTGTGATATTAAGTGTAAAGAACTTCAGGGGCTTTCTTTCAAAATAATGCAGTGTCATCTCATCTCACTGCTTGTATTCAAGTCTTGCACCAGTTATTATCATAACAATTTTAAAAGTAGTCATCTCTCCCACCTGAGAATGGAAAAGGAGGACAAATCCCAAGTGTGCTGGTTCCCTGCTGAAGCCTGTGCAAAAGCAAACCTGGCCTGACAGGGGGGAGAGTGCGGAGCATTCCTTGCTTTTCTGGGAAAAAGGGATGTGTTACTGTCTGTTCCTTTTAGAAAACCAACCATTCAGCTCATAAATCAGGGGCTGAAATGTATTTAGAGCAGTGGTAACAAAATCAGTCCCCTGCCATGAGGTCACTTTTTGATGAGTCACCATCGAGTCCCAGAGACGTCATCCTGCTCTTCCCAACAGGTAATTAATGCAAGCAGAAAAGGGGACCAGTAAATGGAATATGTAATTATGAGAGTTGGTGGATATATTGAGCGGGTTTTTAACTTATTTTGGAAGCTCCCAAAGTACATGAACTGTGACTGGTAACCAAACTGCATCGGCAGTGACGTGCTGGAAGCACAAGAGACTTTTTTCAAGTGGTTTTTACTTCATTATTCCCCAGTTGCTGTGGCTCAAGATGAGTTTGGTTCCTGAGAATTGCTGATTTCCTGCGTTTCTGACATTCAAGCCAGCAGAGATGCATAAGAAATTGAGTTTGTAACTGGCTGTATGTAATGTAATACACAAAAAAAAGCCAGATCTCTATAGATGCTAAACCCCTGGTCCTTCCAGCACATCTGTGTAGCTGTTGCTGGTACACAGCATGGTTTGTGTCTTGATTTATGACTTCTATTCATGTTATATGGTATATTTTAAGCACCAGTCTCCACATGGGATGTTATTTTATTCACTGATTAATCCACTCACAAATATTTTGAGTAGCATTCTCAACTCCGTTAAATGAGAGGAAAACAAAATTACAGACTGATTAATTCATAAGCTTAGTATCAGAAAGGAGGCATTTACAGTGCAAGGAGCCAAGCCCAACACTGATAACACCCAGTCTGAACAACACATGATGCAGAAATCTGCAGCAGGTTTTTCCCATGCAGTGCTTTAGTGCACACAAAATGTTTTGGGAAGGGAGAATAAAATGATGTTGCCTTTGACAAAGCACTGGGCCTCCAAAAGGGAGTTCAGAGTACAGCTTATTTGGAAGGACCAGGTGCATTTCAGCCTAGTAGATGGGATTTTGAACAAGGAGTCTTCAGGAGGACTTTCAATAAATATTGAAGTGCTTAGAAATTATGTTTTGCAGAATATAAAATGAACAGAGGCAAGTATTCCCTGTAAGATTGGGATGCACAGTAGGCTCGGGTATGTTTGTTCACTGATCTTGCCATCTGTGGCACTTGTTGAGCTTGTGCATCTGGTCCAGAACTTTAGGAAGAGCATATCTTAGGACAAACTCCTGGGATATTTTTTTCCGAGAGATTTTCAGGGATATTCAGTTGTCCTTGATCCTGGGCAACTGAATTTCTCCTGTGTTGGTGGAATGCTTTTTCTAGCAGAAGCACAGGAGGGTGAGGCTCATCTTTTGAGTTGTACAGCACTGTCATGGTTTGTCTTGTGCCTTTAAAGCTAAGCTGGAAAATTGGTTTCTTTTTCCCCCTGCTCGTGTGGGGAGGAGGGGAGCTAGCCAAACTAGTTTTCTTATCTAGTGCCCCATCTTAACAGTCCAGCCAACAACATTGATATGTTAATTGCTTGTGTTTTGTCTCTTAGAAAAGCAGGAGAAAAGAGCTGAGAGGTGCTTCATTGGGGGTTGGGTGTGTGTGTCCTGGGGAGTGGAGAAATAGTTTCACTTTTCGTGGTGGGAGCCAGGAGCGCGGCTGGGCTGGCTGGGCTGGCTGGGCTGGAGCTGCTGCCGTTTTTTCTGAGCAAGCATTAATTTTTTTAGAGCTCGTTTTTTTGGAATCTCCATCTTTAGAGGGAAACTGCGGCTGCCTGTGCCCGGCTGGGCATCTCGGCTGCTCCTTCCCTGAGTGACAGTGGTGTTTGGGGCTGTTTCCAGTTGAATTTTCTTTTCGTGAAGCAAGGGTGTGGTGACATTCCTGCACGGCTAAAAATCATCAGAGGGGAGTGAGTACACTGACTGAAGGGGGTGGGGTCTGCCCTTTCCCCTTCTCCTTTCCTTCGGTGGGGAGAGAGGGGCCCTGTTGTTCGGCTTTGGCTCCAGCCTGCTCGGAGTGCTGATATCAACGCGTAGTAATTGCCGGTGACCCGACAGCGCCCCTGCTGGCTATTTCGAAGAACTACAGCCTCTACACTCTCATCGCCTCCTC
>JAWWES010000006.1:5821895-5840853 GCA_035583135.1 Lophotriccus pileatus
CTCTTTTCCCACACTATTCCTCGATCGGAGTCCATTAATTTCGGATTTGTAATTGCTTAGGGGGAGGAGGTTTTTTTGGGTCTCCCCTGTGGTTTATTCTCAGCAAAACACTTGTGTCCCACTCAAACAGAGACAAGCACAAAAGTATGGTCAGAATTATTCCACCACATAAAAGTAGCCCACTGTGCCATCCTGTATTAAGACAAAATTCCCCTTTCAAAACATTGCCAACAAAGGCATCCTAAATATCTCTTTTATCCTTTGTTGTCCTGCTGTTAATAGAGAAAGGGAGAAAATCAGCACTGATTATGAACTAAACCCGAAGAAGGAGAAAATAAAATGACTTCAAATTATTGCACCTTCCATCGAGCCCCTTTTCCTCCTTTCATCTACCATGTTTTGACCTAGTAACAGATGTTTTGAGAATACTCTTTAATAGGCATGATGTTACTTTGTGGAGTGAGGCTTTCAACTTTAATTATGTCAGACAGAGACATCAGGAAAAGAATCGAAAGGAATGGTCAGAGGTGAAAGGCTAGAAAAGCAGTGAACTTTAAATTGACAAGCAGAATTGAGAGAGAACTAAATCACACCAGAGTAAATATTCACAGGGCAGAGAAATTTTCTGATAGATGACAAAATAAAAAAATCTGTCTTATGTCCTTTCTTCTATTTAAATTATTTAAATTATGCTGATTACATGTTTACTGCATGGATTATTTACATGATATTGTAGTTTTGAAGTCAGGCCTTTGAAATGTTTGGGGTTTCTGAAACTGTTTCACTGAACTCTTTGTTCCCAGTTTCTTAATGGCTTGGCAAACACATTTACTGTGCACGCAGTTAACAACTAGAAATGGTGTCCTGCAATTCCCAGTGTTCAATAAAACTGAATGATTCAGAGACTTGAGATTGCAGTTTTACTCGATGATATATTCCTGTCCACTCCAGTGTAGCTAAAGGCAGAATAGATTGGCAGCCTCTGAAGCAAGAAAGACTTTTTCAAAAGAACATTTTCATGTCAGGAATCGTCAACTTTTTCTAACCAAACTGTTCCCTAAGCTGAAACCTGCAGAAAAATATGTTTTGACAAAATTCATAAAATCAGTTCCCCAAGTTTTAAAATCATCAAAGGTTTTTATGTTGCCATTTAGACTCTGTTTCTTGGTTTGAACTTATTTTCATTTTTAATATATTATTTATGAAGTTTGAAAACATGAATATCAGCTTTGAAATGTTCCTCAGGAATTGTGTCCAACTAAATGTTTCAGCTTAACCAAGCTGATGGTTTGGGGGTTACTTTTGCTTGAAAACTTAAAATACCATGTCTGGATTTGGAAGAGGAATTTTCAAATGTAAAATGCTTATATGGCAGAAAAACGTTTCCCTACATATCTCTAGTGGTCAGAGAACAGTAAAATACCAGTAATAAAATAAACAGTATTTTGAATATAGAAGTAATGACAAATCAGAATGAGTGGTGTGACTCTAATAAAGGGTTAGAGAAGTTGATTTATAATTGAAGCAGGGAATTCAGCAAGCTCTTTCATTACAGGAACAGTTTGACTCTTGTGCCCTTTTTTAAAGGATGGATGAACAGTCTGGGGGTCATGGATATTTTCCTTGCCAGCTGTTCTTTATTCATCATTGTCAGATTTACTTGCTTGATAAATAAAAATATAATGGTTTATCATATAAATCAGGTTAAACCACTAACTATGAAACAGCAATGCCTTTAGGGCAAGAGGGACAAAAAAGAAAGAGAACTATTTTTATACAATACAGTAACAACTTTCTTACTGCACCTTTCCCTTAAGGAAGCTAAAACTTCAGCTCCTCAAAGCTGGAATTTTTGTAATTCCTGTCTCATGGGGAAGTGTTCCCCAGAACTGCATTTATAGATCAAGTGTTACATGAGTTTGTCCTCCAACAGATTGTATTTCAGTCTTTTCTATTGCTCTAGAATAGTATTATTTCCTTTTACTGCCACTGTTCCACCAAGTGGTGCTTAGGAAAGAATCTGCCCCTGCCCCTGTGAGTGCTGTTATTTCTGTTCGAGTGGTGGAAAAGAATCTCCATCAGCAGAATCACCTTAAACACTTCCCTGCCTCTGCTCACCTTCCAGAATACAGGTCTGCCTACTTAAAACTCAAATGATCCTTCAAGTGTTCTCATTTTCTGGAATTACTTCAGAAGATCTGCTTTGGAGCAGGTATCTTGCAGTGCTTTGATAAAACAGCCTGTCTTATCTCTTAGGCAGAGTGACAGCTGGGATCAGGTTTTCTAGGCTAAGGATGGAAAGTTCCTGGGGGCTGATTCAGCTCCTGTGCAGACACAGCTGGCAAAGGGCAGCCCTTGGCAATGGACAGACCCCACTGTTGCCTGTGCCAAGGGTTGCCTTAAAAGATGTGGCTGAGTTTTGCTGTTTCTCATCCTCTGTCGTGGCCATCACTATGTTAGGGAGCTGCCTGGGCAGATGGACGAGCTGTGCAGCTTTAGATCAGAGTCATCTTTGAGATGATGCCCAGGTACAGCTCAGTGATTTCCTTCTGCTCTGTGCTGTGGAGCTTTAATGGGGTTAAGAACTAGTTCTCAAATTTGATGCTTTCAGTATCTCATCCATCAAAAGGTTTGTAAACACCTTTGTGTTTTGTCAGTGATGTTTTTACTGCAGGATGTGTTAATTGTCACAGAGAACACCTGATTCCTCTGCTTATTTGATTCTTTCTGTGAATGAGTCAGAAGGAAGCTTGTTAAATTTCATCTGACTCTGTGAGTAGCTGCAATATAGATTTACATGTGTAGAGAATATATGTGGTTGATCTAATAACTGAAGGCAGCATGAAATTTGTTTGCTTAACCAAAGACATGTACAGTCTTCTGAAAGTCCTGACTATGGTCAGCAGCTTAATGAATGAGTTGCTGATGTGTTGGAAGGGATAAACTGAAAAATTGTGTCTGGGATTTCTGACTAAAATCACAATGGAAGTTCAAGTGAAGTGTCCCTGGTATATAACTAAAATATACCTAAAATACCAGATGTGGCTGTAAGGATAACGAGGGTATTTGGTTTTGTTCTCCTTATATATTATGTTTCAAATCAACATGCCAAGAATTTACACCTTTAAAGTTGCAAACTGTAGGACACCAAGTCTTAGGTGATCAAGATAATTGCTTTCCATGCATCGAAGTGCTCAGCTGCTAATGCACACTGGTACTGTCTCTGCAAAGTAGATAAGTGGCAAGGAAAAATGTTTCGTGCTAAATATTCAGAGCTGGTTTACAGGTTTCAGGACTTGCTGTAGGGGATAGCTCTGTCAGATTAAAACAGTGTTGGAACTCATGAGGCAAAAAAAGTAATTTCTGATCTCTGCATGCTCTCCATCCAGTCTCAACAGACAAGTCCAACCCAGTGCAGTGTAATTTGCAAGTCTTCTGAGCAGGAAGTCCTAAAGGACTTAGAGCATGACTAGAGACAAATTAATCTACAACTGAGATGATTTACTTCTACTCCATAACTTGGATTAAAAGACCAAAGCCTTTGTTCTACAAACTGATTTAGTGCAACAAAGGATGGAATGTGTGCCATGTGCTTAATTTAATCAGGAAAATGACTCTTTTAACTTCAGAAAGAGTAGGTTTGTGCTTAAAATCATGTGCCTGTTCAAATCTGCTGTTGTTCATGGCTTGCATATGTAATACTTACCTTAGTTGTCTCTAAATGCCCAAACTGGTAAGAACCCCAGTTCTAACAGTCACCAGTCTGGAGTTATTCCTGACACTCGGGCACCTGCTCAGCCTGCACAGCTCCTTAGCTCGTGCTAAAGCGAGAACACCAACAATTGCAGCCTCATTGCTCCTTGACAGAAACGCTTTGAAAATCTTGTCAGAAGAACTCTTTGTGCCTCAACAAAAATATAACACAGGTCTCCTGCTCTTAACCTCAGGATGCTTTAAGAAAGCTCTAGTCTTGTCCAGTTGCAGCATTATTGACAAGTGAAAGCTTTTTTTGTGCTTTGAAATGCCTATAAAAGCAGCACAGACGATATTTGTCCATATAGTGCAAAACCTTTCCAACTGATCCTTGCCATTCTATCTCTTTAGACTTGTAGAATTTGCCTGGTGGAGAATGGGAAATTTTTCTATGTAAATCCAGAGTTCTGTTTGAAGTGGGACACAAAAAATTGAAATAGAAAGGGCTTAAAAAGTTTTTGAAGGCCTGGTCTGGGCTCATCCAGGCTTCAGGTATGAAATAGAACCATACTTTCTAAGGAGAAGACTTTGAGCCCTGCAGCACTTGCTAACAGAATGCTGGGGCACTGCGTCAATATCAAGGCATAGAGAAAAACAGTCTATGGATAATAAAGAGTTTATTTGGTAGCACTTGAGTTCTCTATCCCAGCACAGTATCAGCTGGGTCTGATTTTCCTCTCTCTGTGATATCCTTAGCAACCATTGTCTTAGTGATCCCTGTGAGAATAGACTAAATGACTGAATCAACCATAGAGTTCACTTTTCTCACCATCAGGAGAGGAAAATACAGACATTCATTGCCACAAGCACCAATTTCCTGCATTCTTAAGTTGCAGTTCAAGTGAGAAGTAGCTGATATAGCTTGGAACATACTCATTAGTATTAATGTTCACACTGGAACATTTCTATGCCCCATTTGTCCCAAAGATTCTTTGGCTGCAAACCGTCTTTTAATTTCCTTCTCATTTCTTCCTTTTTACTTGATAACTTTTTCCTTTTGTTCTTCCGTTACTTCTTCCTTTTATTCTCTTCCACATGCCCCCCCCTTTTCTGGTTTTTTTTTGGTTGGTTTTTTTTTTTTTTTCCACTAAAACCTTAAAAAACCTCACTCTCAGCTTCTTTCAGGCAATATGAGATTGTTTTGTTCTGAACAATCTCTGCCCTCCACGGTCTTCCTGGAAATCCTAAAGTACCTCGAGCTCTTACTTCCTTAGACAGCGGCACAGAACGCCTCTTCTTTGCCCTCTTGTTCTGCAAACCACTGCAGGCCACAATACTTGCCTTTGATTTCCCCTAGAGCCTGTTTGGACACTGAATAGCTTTAATGGCAGTGATGACTTGGAAAAAGTCCTTACTGTGGTCAGGTCAATTAAGGCTTATTTGGACATTTGGGCCCTGACAACTATACAGAAAAACATTGTTTGTGCTACCTGAAAACCCATTAAAAAGCACAAAAAAAGCTTTCACTTGTCAATAATGCTGCAATTGGACCAGACTAGAGTCTTCTTAAAGCATCCTGGGGTTAAGAGCATGGGAACATTGTGTTTTTGTTGAGGTACAAAGAGTTCTTCTGACAAGATTTTCAAAGGGTTTCTGTCAAGGAACAATGAGGCTGCAATTGTTGGTGTTATTATTTTAGCATGAGCTAAGGAGTTCTGCAGGCTGAGGTCTGAGCAGATGCCTGAAAAGGTGCCATTAATAATTTGTAACATTAATGTGGTTTTAAACTAGGTAACATTATGCAAGAATTAAATATTCACAAAAATTACCACTATGGAAAAAATGTTGATTGTCTAATGTTTGTCTGTACATGCAGCAAAATTGGATGGTGCCATAAATGGGAAAATAAATGTAACATCAGTTTTATGAGAGTTTTATGAGGGAGAGTAATTCCAAGACAAAATGCTATCAGAAGAAAGAAACAGCCATTTCTTATAGGCTCTGGTCCTACAGATGTTCAAATGACTATTTAAATACCATCTGGTAATATTTACTTGGTGAAAAGAAACAGAAATTCTTCTCATAGGTTGTGGAGAATTTTTACAGGGACTTTGTCTTCATATTTCTTGTTTTTCAGTTTAATAAAAGTATTTCCCCCATGCCTTCTAAACTGAGTTTTCAAACAGATGAAATGAAATGTGTTTGGCTGTGCTAACTGGAAAGGCAAATATCCATGCAGGTCTGCCTGGGCTGAAGGTACCTGTTCTGTCCCTCTTCTTAGCACATGCCTTGAGTCAATCAGGCACTTTTTACTCTTTATTTTATTCAGTTTGCCATCAAAATAGAACAACAAAATTGTAGATATCAGTGAGATCCCAGTTAGGAAATTCTCATTATTCTGAGCCTTCTTCCTACAAGTACAGGAACTGACTTCCTATAGCATTACCCACAATGAATAATTTGAAATGGGGAAGAAACAATTACTGAGAATTTCTTTTTTCCCGGAAAGGTCAAACTGAATTCAGCTGGAGAAAAAAAATTTCAATTACTTAGACCATGCTAACTTGTTGTTTTCTCAGAATGGTGAATATAAATTCAATTGGTCCTAATTTCCCTCCCCCATATTCTCTCTTTTGGAATGTGAAAAGACAAAGTCCAGTCCCAATTCTCAACAGAGCTGTAACTGGCACGCCGGGATTTTTGAAAGTCATAATTCATCTTTCTTCTTCAGGATGATTTTTCTTACAAGTTCTGTAACGTGAGGTCTTATTTCTTCCACAGAGACAGTAGAGTCCCAGGCCTTTACTACTTTCCCATTGGGGTCCACCAGGTATTTCCAGAAGTTCCAGGTTGGTTCTTCTCCTGTAGAATCTACAGGCAAAAAAAAAAAAAGTGAAATATTAGAAAAGCACGTTAGGCAATTTCTGACATTTGTTCATATCAATGTGATGATTACCCTCTCAGAGGAAGGAAGAATGTAAAATTAATAGGGAGTTCAGGCTGAATGAGATTAATTTTCTGACAGACAGGGAGCTTTAACTTGACAGGAGCCCCCTGGAGACTAATGGGAACAGGGAAGCTTCAGAGAGACAGGAGAAAGCACTATAATGGGTATTAAAGTGTGTGAGGGCATGTGTTTGTCTGTGTCACCCAGACAAACCTGACACAGTGGACTTTGATAGGAAAATAGGATTGGCATAACACTATAGCTGTACCAGGACTGGTAACTTGCTTACCCAGAATTTTCTCTCCAAAAGCACCCAGTATCAGGTGCTGCAGAAGATTGTTTTAACAAATGCTACATTAAGTAACAAAGTAATTGTCCCAGGTTTCCTCCTACTCCTCATCTACTACAGTTTTTCCTGCCCTGGCCTCATGCTTATGTCACAGGAGTTGAACTCTTATCCTTTCCTATTCTGCAACGTGACTAACAAAATTGTCAGGATTTTCAATTAGCCCAGGAACCCTGTCCCACCAAAAGCACAAGTTCAGATGCTACAGACAAATTAGCAGCTTTTTTCCACTGATTATACCTTGACAAAAGCCTCACAAGGAATTAGAAGACATTTCAAAGTACCACCAAGGCACAGCCAGACTACATTGTGCTGCTTAAATGCTGCCTCCTGCTTCCCGTGGGACAACAGGGAAACACAGGTTGGGCATGTGAGATGTCTGCAGGAACAACCCTGCTGGGCAAAACAGAAATGGAAGGACCTGAAGAGGATTAAAGGGAAGTTTGGCCAGCAGAGAGATCCAGCACAGGCAGCTGGAAGAAGGTGTGCTTGGGACAGTCAAAAATATTATCACTCCTCATTTGAATTCAGTGGTATGTGGGCAAACACTGCAGAGAAGCAGCAGCAACATCATCCTTGCAGGATGGAGCTCAAGGGATTCTGTGTCACACTGGGCTTTATTTTATTTCATTGCTGGAAGACATTTTCCTTCACATTGGGTTAAGACTGACATTTTAATTTAGCCTTTAAATGGTATTCAGAGCGTTTGTTCAGTGCAAGAAAAACAGTGCCTTGATAAAGAATATCCTGCCTTACAATGGGTTTTGTAGCTGATTGCTAAGGACCTGCAAAACTCCTCGGGTCCCGGTGCTATAAAGCAGATCAAAACTGGAGGAACTGGACGTGGCTATTCCAGTGCTTGGGGAGGAATGAGGAAGGGAGTATTCAAGGACATCCTTTAGTGCCCAGTTCCACTTTCTGATTGTTGAAGTAAATTATGAGGTGCTTTGCTTCCACTTATGCTACAGCTCTTGAGATGAATCTTATAAATCCAGCCTGCAACACTCATGTGACAGGAGGAGCACTTGGGAGGCTGCAAAGTGGAAAGAGGAAGGTCAGGTGTTGGATGTATGCAGGGGAATATTTCAGAATCTATATCCTGTGGAGAGGTTTATTAGATGAGTTTTTAACAGGACAACTGTTATTGATGTGTCCTCATCTCTGGAGATCTTTGTAGAAGGTAAGACAAAGCTGTCAGAGGTGACAGAGAGAGAGATCCTGCCCTGTGCGAGAAGGGCTACATGACTTCTGGCCTCTTTGGGCCTGACAATTCCGTGAACACAGTTGTAGTATCTTTTTTCTGACAGATGTTAATTCGTATCAGAGGAATTCTACACTGGAGAAACAACCCTTCGGTGTTCCAGGTTACTCACCAATCAAGTACTTGAAGGCAGGAATTGCTCCGGCCCCGCTGACTGCGATTTTGCTGAACATGGGAAAGGAGGCACCGTAAGTCTTGCGCGCAAAACTCTCGATTTCTCTGTTGGTGTCTGGTTCTTGCTGCCCAAACTGGTTGCAGGGGAAGGCCAGCACATTGAAATGGTAGGGGCCCAGGTCCCTCTGTAGCTGCTGTAAGGCCTTGTAGTGGCTATCTGTGTATCCACACTCACTTGCAACATTGACAACCAGTGACACCTGAAGAGAGATTGAAAAACGTGCTAGACATGTCAGCTTGCCAACAGGTAGGCTGGGATGAGATCACTTTAAAAAGGAAAGAATGTCTAGGGAACTGTGACTAAATACATATTTGAAACTACCTCAAGTTCTGTTCACAATAGGAACATTTAATGTTTCTTTCATGTATTCCTACTTGGCAACCATGAAAATAATCAATAAACTTCTAAGCAATCTTAATTTTCAGTTTTCAGAGAATCTATATTTCTCCATTCTGCCCTTTGGACAGTTTCTAAGCACATTCAAGAAGTGCCCATTCAGCTGTGATAGACCAAGCTGCATGAAAGAAACTCTCAAACTAATGTATTTTTTGTTGGTTATTTATCTGTTGTGAAGCATCTGCTTTGCAGCATCTTTCCTTGTGCAGAATTTAGTACCCATACAGAACTGGCTGATCCATTTATCATTGCTAGTTAAATGCCTTGACCTGGAAGTTAACAGAAGCAATTACAGGATTTGGGGTTGGTCTCTGCAGAACGGGCGGTGAAATCTCCCACCAGTTCTAGAGTAAATCTACTCAGCTGTTACAAAATGACAACAGTTCTTTTCACAAAATTTTCCTGCCTCAATTAGAGATTCCAAGAAGTGAAGACTGCCCACCACCCTTTAAAACCTTTCCCGTGGTGGATCATGTCCAGCCTGTGCACATGGTGTCATTCAGATATTACCACCAGGCAGATCCAGCTGCAGGAAGGTGTCACACCCGGGTGAGCACCACAGGAAAATAAAGGCATGTGTGGAACAGGTCCCACCAAGAATTTGTTGGGGAAAGTAAGTGACCTCACCCTGAACTGACACATATTACAGTTTCTCAAAGCCTTGAGGAATTTTCCGTTGGTTTTTGAGATATTTTATCCTTAAATAACTTTTGGGATTTATTATTAGATATAGTTCTTATTACTCTCATAAATTTTGTAAGTGTGAGTTGCTGCTCATTCCACATAAATTGAGTCCATTCTAATGCTTTCATTCAAAATATAAAAGTATTTAGGGAAATAAGGTGTGTCAAATAAATTATACTATACAAAAAATAAATAACTACCTGTAAATAGGGGTTTTAAGGCCAGGAAACAGGCTGGCATATAAAAGCCTTTATCTGGGTAAGGTATGGGATCATAAAATGAAAGGCCCAGAAGGGGTGGGAATGAGTAAAGAAAAAGCTAAAGGGATGTTGGTGTTTATAATTTCTTACATTAAATATTAACACTTACTTTGTGTATATTCTACCTTGTATGGGTATGTTGCTATAGAGAATCATGGAATATCCTGAGTTGGAAGGGACTCACAAGGTCCAGCTCCTGAATTTAGAGTGGTTTTGGAATGGAATTGTTCTCCCTGGCAGACAGGTAATCTCACAAAGCACAAGTTGGTGTAATCTTTGTGGTGTAGTGTCAACAGAACACAATCTAAGCACTCCCTGGACACTTGCCTATGAAATACGACCTGCAGCCAGCCAGCCAACCTCCAAAGCATCACTTTCATTCAGCCATTTAAAAGCTCTGCCTGAAATTTTAAATTCAGTTTCCTAAAACATTCCAAGATGTGGCATATAAGTAGATTTTTTTGAGAGAAGATATAATAATTTTGTGATGAATTCCTGCTGCAGACTGTCAGCATTTCAAATAGAACTTACATATTGGCCATTAAAAATAACTACTGACAGTTCTGTTCCTTTCAAATAATTTGATTTACCAAGCAGAGTGATAACTGTAGTTTAGAATGAAGTAAAGATAAATTGTACCAGTAGCTCTTTCATATGAAATTTGAGAGGCTCTTTAAAATAGTTTAAGGCTTGGCATTTTCATGATGCACAAGTATTCACATACCTTATTGTATTCACATCTATTGGTACTTTATCCCAAATAGAATGGAAATGTAAGAATTTATCATTGGAGGTTTGGGGGAATAAGCTGGTGTAGGCATTGTGTTCACATTAAAACAGATATGAAAGATGAAAACAACCAGGCTTTTATAACCTCTACTTGATTTTAAGTAAAAAGAGGGCTTGAAAGAAGTCACTCAAAAAGAAACAATTTTAATTTACAGATGTTTAAAATAAGTGATTGTTTGGCATGGTGGTGAAAAGCTTGAGAGCTCACAGTGCAAACAGAGCAAACTTCCAGACATTCTCCCGCAAAATAGAAGGAAACCACACACAGCACTTCTTTGTATAGCAAACACGTTATGCTTCTTTTTCCTTAGAAAAATGCATTCCCTGTAACTGAATTGTCCACTGCTGAACTCCATAATTTAATAGTGCCAACCTCCTAAAAGTGTAACTAACACATATAATCAAAACTTCCAGGATTGATTGGTATTTCACATGGAATGTTTAAAATGATTCTTTAAAAACCTTTACCAAGTTATCTTTCAAGTGTCTGGTACTGGAAGTGATGATTTTTTTGGTCAATATTTTATTTTTCATAAATAACAGTCACTCTTTTTGTTCTCATGTAGAGGCTGTACTTTGATTTCTTACAACTGTTACTGCTTTAAATTAAGTTCAATATGCTTGACTTTAGGCTCTTGAGAGTGCAGGTCAAGCACACCACCTAGTGTGCAGTCCAAACAGTTCATCATGGACCTCATAAAAATCATTTCATTTAAGCTGAATTCTCTATTAGCTCTTGTCTGACCTCTTAATTCTATCCTGTCCATCCCTTTGCTTAGAAAACCCAGGCAATTCTAGCAGTGAACTCATTTATTTAACACTGCAAAAATACTTCCTAGTTTACTTAATGTTTACACCAACGTGCCTCCTTGAGGGAATGGTGCCTGGACAGATTTATGAGTCTGGCCTCATCCTCAAGTAACCCGTTGTGGGTCTTTCAGCAGGGTTTTTTAGACCTGGAGATTCTTAACTGGCTCCACCCGAGCCATAGGAGTCATCTTACACCGACTCACAGCGCTGTTACCTCCCTGGAAAAAAGAGCAGTATTTGTGCAGTAATTAAATGCTGTTCTCTGCCCTTACCCACACTCAGTAACACACACTCCCAGACTGCAGGGAGCTCTGATTCAAAGTGCCTGGCATTACTTCCAACAGTAAAATAATACTTAGGTTGTTATAGTGCCTAATGCTTTTACATGATTATAGTACCTTTGGTTGAGGATTTCCAAAGGCACTGCACTGACACTGCTTAATTCCACCCCAGCACACTGTACTCAGCTCTGTGGTAGCTTGGGACTATTATATCAAAGACAGGTATAAACACAGCAGGGAACAGTTGATGCCTGGGAGTTCTGACTCCCAAATAGGTGCTATTTTTGGTAAGAATATATCTTACAGAATATCTGACACAGATCAGAAAATGAAAGATAAGATTCTTGAATTAGGGAGATAGATTAGATAGAAAACTGATCTTGTTTGGATCCTCTTCTTGTCCAGCCTCGTATCACTGCCCTCATTTTTAATGTAGATGGGTCAAGATCAGTATGGAAGCCTGGAAAAACCATGGAAGGATGGCCTTTCCCCATAACACAGTAAACCAGACAGCTTTTGGGTCTATTCCACCCATGATACTCTTTTCTCAGTTGTTGAATCATCCCTGTCTTTGCTTCCAGGGAGGTGTCACACAATATCTGATTTTGTAGCATGTATGCCACATTTGTAGCATTCTGGCAATATAGTGTCTTATGCCCCATAGAAAGGGAGTACTCCCTTACATATTTTCAGAATTTTTATTAAAGTGGAGATTATGTCTGTGCACGTTTATTTCAGAAAAAAACAACAAACTGTTCCCTAATTTTTTTTTTATTGCATTAATTATTAGTCTATTTCTTCTGTACTATATAATGGAGGGTACTTTTTTATTAAGATGAACTCAAATAGAAATTGATATAATAACAACCAGTCTTTTTTTCTTACCAGGAAAAAATTGTTTTGATGATCTGAATATACAAAAATTTATATTAATAATGAGTTATTGAAGAAAGATTCTGCAAGTCATGAATTGCACTGATTGTTTATACTTAGCACAGCTCTTGTGGTTTTAGAATTAGCCCACTTTTCTTTTTTTTTTTGTAGTCTGGAAGCTTTTGGATTTTTTCAATTCCCAGTTAGTTTCTTGACTACCAATTAGGTAGCTATTTAAATAAATTAGTTGAGTGACTGAATTGAAGAAAATGTCTTCTCTACATCTGCCAGAAAGCTTAAGGCTGTTAAAAGCTGGTTTGGCAATTAACAGACTATTGTTCCAGGAGGTAACTAGTGACTCACTTTCTTAGAATACCACCACCACACACGTAGTACTTTAATATTATTTGCTTTAATAGCTTTAAAATATTATGATAAACCTACGCCTTAACAGTACTTATTTAACTGCAGATTTAAGAAAGTTTATTTTAAGAAATAAATGGGAGTTTTAATTAACCTTTTTCTATCTTGATACTGAGTTCTGACAATATAGTGACAGAAAGGGATGTGTTTTGTTGCTGCAATTTTCTTTAAAATGGTACATATGCATTATCAAAGAGCAGCTGCCCTGAATATCCATAGGATGTCTGAATGCAAGTCTTTTTATCCAGACAGAAGCTGGTCATGACCTTTATGGAATCAACTATTCCATGTGGCCTAGCAGAGATCAAGGAATACCATTCATCAATGGTGTTCCCTTTTCCAAGGTACAGATCTAGAATTCTCCCTTACGAAACCAGTCACACCTCAAGGATGACCTGGAATCACAGTACAGGGATACAACCCCCAATCTGCCTTTTCATAAGATTCCAAATCAAGCTCCACAGCTTGTTCCAGTGGGGATGAACACCCACAGCTCTCTGTGGGGTAGCTGTAAGGAATTCTGAGTTCCCTCTTAACTCCTTTCCATGTGGATTCTGGCTCCCAGGTAGAGAAGCTACAGGTGGTGCTTTCTTATTCAGATTTGCAATGACCTGCAGATAAACATGCCCCAGTAGCAGGATTTATTGACAGAGCCTTTGGAAGGCATTCATTAAAAAACACAAATATTGCTCAATATTAAACAGCTTCCATGTTTTTTTTCCACTAGAGATATTTGAGTGGGCATGGGACCAGTTCTGCTGTATCTGAGTTGTGCACAGAGGGAGATGAGAACTTGGACCAGGTGAGATTCTGTCCTGTCATTTGTTCCAGCTCCACCAGTATCCCTTTCTGCTGAGCTCAGGAAAATGTTCATCTCCCCATACGCCTTCTCTGTCTTCCTGCCAATGCTTCAGTGACCTGCTGCTGTGCACTACTGAGCTCAGACACCTCAGTGAAGCACCTGAGGAGGGGAAAAGGAAGGTGGAAACACAATGCTGGAGATGAAGGGTAAAAGTGAGAAGAGGTGGTGCCTTTCTGAGCAGCAGGTAAGCTGTTGGACTGCCTGCTGTGTCACAGACGTGTCACTTGATGACAAAGGGGGCACACTTATGGGATTTATGTTGATTTTAGCTTCCGTAAGTTGTGAGTGGGGCTATAAGAGCTTATAATACTAAGCCCTCAGTGTGCTAAATTCCCTTATCACTCTTCCATAGGTACTGACCACCTTTTCTAGATGATCAAACCACTAAAAAACCTAACCTAAACTAAATTAAAATCACCTTGTAGTCAAGGAAACTGTTTTAAAATGGCATGGAAAGCTCTGCCTATAACTCTTTAATGTAATATGTAAATAAAATTTAAAAGACATCATAAAGTATATGTGTGTCTACGTGCCCTTCTTCACTCACTAAGAAGAGAAAGGGAAACAGCATGATGTTACAATTTCATTATACTCTGATATTACAATAACTACTTTATAATGTCTCTCACGTTTTCACTAACTACGGTGAAATGTTTACTCCCTTAGCCACTGACTAAATCTCCTTTTTTTTTAATGTAGAACATTAAAAAGGAATGGGATTTAAGTAAAAATAATATACAAGAAGTCATGCACTTAAAAGGCAGAAATAAGCTCCAAAAGTAAGTTACACAAAGACACAAACTTCCTGAGCTTGCAAGTGAACAGCCACGATCCAGTGCAATCCATCCTGCTGCAGGAACGGCAGGCGGGCAGCACTCCCTGCCTGCCACGTCTACAGGCTGCAGCCGCCTGCCCCGGGAGAAGACGAGGACACACACAGGGGTTAGACTGCAAACATTTATTGAGAAGGAGCCTGCATTAACTAGATATCATCGCTAAACAGGAGTGCAGAGTTGTGGGGAGCGGCACCCAGGCAGCATGCAGGCGGCACTGCCCATCAGTTAGAGAGTGGTGAGATAAAGAGTGATAAACCCAGACCTACACGCGACTGTGCCCCAAGTTTCTGGGCTCGCTCCCCCCCTCTCGCCCCGCAGACATGCAAGGACTGGCTGTTAGTGAGCGTGGGCCAGAGCCCAGCACCGCGGGACTTACCGAGCCCCTGTACTTCTCCAGGGAGACTAACTTGCCCCTGATGTTTACAACTTTGAAAGTGTAAAAATCAGGCTCTTTCTGCCGCGTGGCGGAAAAGGCTAAGAGCAGGAGCGCTGCAATTGCGAGGAGCATGGCTAGAGGGATGATCAGGAGTTTGGGGAAGGAAGGGGAAGGCTGGTGCTCCACACTGCCCTCCGGATCCAGCATGCTGCACGGCCGCCGCCGCTCTGGCCGGCCCGGCACAGCGCCGCCGCAAAGGACCGGCTGCTGCAAACCGGCCTTTTGCAGCACTCCTAAGGCTCTGTCCACACCAAACCTCAGCAGGGTGGATTTATGGAGGATCCACGCACTCTGACATGGAGCACTTCATGGTGGAAGTGGTGCACTGAGTGCTGTACGTGGTTTTAAAGTACTGGTTGGCTCGAGAACAATCTGTGGGATGTCAGTCAGATTTAAAGATCCTGCTTTAACTACGTCCTGGGAAAATAAGGGAGAGAGTTGTTATGATTTTTGACAGATTTGCAAGTGCCTTTTTTTAGTGTACTAAGTATAGCACCTGGTAACTACGGCGTAATGTCAAAGGATACCAGTGGCTTGGTTGCTACTGGTTACTGATGTGAGTGCTCTGAACAAGAGTCCCAGCTGACAGTCAGCAAACCCAGCACTACAAACACTGTGCACAGCATCACATGGAACACCCCCACACGAACCAGGCCTGCAGGCAGTTCGGCTCTGCAAGCACCCGGTTGGTGAGGAGTGAGTGGCCCCAGCACTGGTCCTACAGTGTGATATATGGGGGGAACCACACTACCAAAAGGTTTTGAAGCAAGAAGGAGGCATTAAGCATCAGGAACTGATTTTGGTACCAAGGTTTTCAGACATGCAAGGCCAAAACACTGCTTCTGTGCACTGATGTCATTCTTGGGTTGCCTGAAACAAAAAAACTACCATTTGTACAATTTTGCTCCTATGCCTGCTGGAAGAAAAGGATTTGGACATATAAAGTATCAACAATAGAAAACAGTAAATGGTCATTGATTTCTTCGTGGCCCAAGAAACTGCTCACCCATGGCTGGGATTCTAATAGTTCTTGGCAAAGAAAAGCAAAATGCAGTGATTTACAGAAAACAATTAAGTAGAACCTCCAAGGCATACTGGAAATTTATCTTTTGAAGATAATTACATTTTTTCATCACTTGGTGATTTTTTTTTGTTTGTTTTGTTTTGTTTTTTTTAAACTGAGTTTTGGTAGATCTCTGACATTTTGATTAAATTTGCTTAGGTAATTCAAGCATGACTGGCATTACTGTAAGTGAAGAAGACATGTACAGCTAGTTGACAAATTTAATTACAGTTTTTAAGCATTTCAGATTTTCACATCTTTTTTTATTTATTTCACCTTAAGTAGACATCCAGCATCAAGAAATAATGTAATATGCTACAAAAATATATAGATGGAAAATCTTCTACTATGCTGGGAAGACACTTGCTAAGGACCTGAAGTTCTTCACAGGTAAGTTCTATCTTTCTGTAAACTTTCCTTCCCATATTTTGACCAGGAACCTATCCTTGAGATAACAGTCAAGTATGATTTCCTCATTTGATAAGTAAATTATCTAAGAAGCTGTAGAGTTTCTTCCAACACAGCTAGAGACAGAGAACAGGGCCTTGATATGGTAGGTACATTTAAATAGATGTTAAAAACTCAGTAAATCCTAAAAATAATTTTAAAAAATCCTCCCAACGGTGATCAACATAAGTATTTTTTGGGCCAGAAAATTAAAAAGAAATCTATAATACGCTTGCACATTTTTTAGGCATAATGTTATAGCGGTTTGGGTATGGGACTGAAAATGAGGCGTCATACTGCAACAGGAGACAAACAAGTTTTGCTCTGAAAAGGGACTTTATAAAATCTGCTTCCTACGGCTTTATGATTATGGTCTCTGATTTCTAGATAAAATTTAGTGGCTTTTGGGATTATATTTTATCCTAAAAACTGAGCCCAGAATCTGAAAAGTTTTGATCACTGGCACTGAATTGGGAATTATTTAAATAATGGCCAGCTGGCAGTAGAACTCCGCTTCCTCTTTTACTGCCATGTTTCTATACTGCTCCCTGCAATAAAACATTCTTTAACATCAGCAAAGAAGGAAGCATTGTTCCTGAACACAGAGAGAAACTATGTCAAAGACTCTTGGCTGTATAATGGTTCAAGTTTTTGGAGCCAAACTGAACTGACATTTCATATTAAAGTCTATCCAACTATTTGAAGGAAATATGCTAGTCAGGTTTACAAACTGGTGTGTGTTTGCTCACTAGCATGTCTAAATGTTGATCTAGGAGGACTGTATCCAGCAGCAAGTGTAATTAGGTTACTCTTGCAATTTACTCTTTGACCTATGAAGCCTAATAAAAATCTTTGTCAAACAGGACTGGCTGCAACCACCACCCAGTTAATCTGAGCTGGCCCCATGGCAGCACTGCTGTTTCTGCCACTGCTGCCCTGGACTGACCTGGCTCACGTTCCTACAGGTGAAACCTGTGTAGTACCATCCCTGAGTTATCCCATCCTAATTTTGTAAACTGTGAACTTCAAGTGAACCCAAAAAATAGCAGGTTACCCCTAGTCAGGATTGTGCTGACTTCACAATACATTCAGAAGTATGTCTCGTCAGTATTTACAGAATCCAGTATTACAGATTTTGCAACTGTTGTTTACCTGCACATACTCCCTGAGGCAGTGTTTCCAGCACTACACTTCTTGTTATTTTTAATACTTTCCTTTGAACCCCTATAGTAGTTCAAGACTAATCTTTTACGTGCCTTGTTTTTCTGGAAAGGCCTCCTTAGCCTCAAGTGCCAACAACATGACATTTCAGTGCCAAAAAGGGGTAGTAATGGCTCACAGAGGGCTTTGCCTCAGACAAACACTTGCCAGTGCCTTTAGGTCACCGTCCAGCACTGCTAAGATCTGGCAGGCTGGCTTTTCTCCCTGGAGACCTGCAGATTGCCAGCAGACACGCTGGCCAAGCCGCTGTCCTGGGCTGCTGCCGGTGCCAGCTCCATAGCCAAGGCCAGGGAGCCTGGAGCCACTTCCCCGGTGTCCTCGGGGCACACCCGCCCTTCTCCACCGAGTAGAGAGGAGAGGAAGAGAAGGGGAAGCCCTGGGGAAGGAGGGAGTAAGGCCGGGGCTGTGATGTGGGGCTCCTTGGAACCCTAACCCAGCTCCACGGGGCCTGGGGTGCAGGTGCCTCATGGCTCTGTACCACCTCTGACAGGAGATTGTGGTGAGGGGCCGGTCCCTTCTACCGTGCCTGCAGTGACAGGATGAGAGGAAATGGCCTTAAACTCAGACAGCAGATTCAGATTAGTTATTAGGAAAAAAAAAAAAGTCACTGTTAGGATTAGCAGACATTGGAATGGTTGCCCAGGGAGGTGGTGGAGTCACCGTCCCTGGAGGTGTTTAGGAGGCGCCTGGATGTGGCACTGGATGATGTGGTTCAGTGGTTTAAGGGTTACAGTAGCAGCGCCGGGTGGATGGTTGGACTGGATGATCTTAAAGGTCTCTTCCAACCTTGATGATTTTATGCGTAGGGAGAGGCCTGGGCTGAGAAAAGGAGGGGGGAAATTAGGATGGCTGTTGGGGGGGGGGGATTAAGAAAAAACCGTGCTGCTTATTCCGCGTATTCCCTCATCCCCGCTCCATGCTGTGGCACTGGGGGAGGGAGGCCCTGAACGCCGGGAGCGTTGGGGAGCAAGGCGCGTCGGCCCCTCAGCCAAGGGGGAGTTCTAGGGCAGCAGGAGGGTCCCGGGGCGGCCGGGGGTGCCCCCGGGCCGGGCCGGGCCGGGTCTGTGGCAGCCGCCGCCGCCCTCAGCGCCGCCGCCCCCGGGGCGCTCCCCCGCCCTCGCCCCACAATGCAGCGCGCGGCGCGGCTGACATGGC
>JAWWES010000006.1:5840962-5914787 GCA_035583135.1 Lophotriccus pileatus
CGCGCCGGCGCCCCCCGCCACAGCCCTGCCGCGCCTCGACGGCCCGTGGCGGCCTCGGGCCCCGCGCCCGGGCGGGGTGGAGGGCGCCGGGGGTCGCGGCGCGGGGGCCGCCCCAAGGTCAGCGGGGGCCGGGGCCGCCCCCGGGGCGCATCCGAGCTGAGGCTGCTGCGTGCGCGTTGTCGGTCGCACGCCCTGTGCGATTAAACACTGCGGGGGGAGAGAGACCCCCGGGGCCCGCGGGGAAATGCCCCGTGTAGGGGCTGCCCTGGCCGGCCGTGCCCCCTCCGCCTTCCGTGAATTATGGTGTGACGCCCAGGCGTCCCTTCGCCGACGTGGTCGTGCTCTTTTGTTGGCTTATTTTGTGTACAAATACAGCTGAACGACTTTGCCGCTTTTGCAATAGGTTGCGATTTGCCAGCTGGCTGAATATGACATGTTACCTGAGGCCTCCTCGCTTTTAAGGTTGTTTCTGGGTGTATCAGAGGTGGATGAGCTCGTAAATTGCAGAGAAACAGTATAATCGGATTTAGGCTAAGGTAGAGATTAGTACATTAAAAAGATACTTGTTTCTAAGTATGGATCTAATAATTTTTTTTGTATCCCTGCCACCTCCATGTCACTTGGCTTCCTGAACCGTGTCCTGGAATCAAGGGTCATTGCATTTGCTTGAAAATAGAGGATATGTGTTGTTTATGGTTTTGTTTGAGTTGTGCTTCCAGTTTCAGTAGGTGTTCTTTGGATAGTCTGACCCCAGATAGTTATGACATAATTATTTCCGTGACCAGAAAAGTAAGCCAGCCATGGAAGTATGACTTAATTACAGTATCTGGCAAAAGGTGCTATATTAGGAGTAAGAGGTCTCTTTTGCAAAAACCAATTTTGCACTGAGCTTTTTTTAATCATTTTTTCTACTTAACTTTAGTGAAAATACCTTCACAAAATTAATTTTGGGATAAAATTGCAATTTCCCAGAACGTAGATATTGGGATATGTTCCCAGAAGATAAACACAGAGGGATCAGAAAGTTCCTTCTGTGTTCTGTTCTTGCACAGAGGACAGCTGGGACTTTTCTCTCCTACCTCAGCTTGCAGTGGAAAAGAAACTGCTGGGTGCTGTGGGGCACCTGCACAGTGCAGGGCATTTACCTGCTTCTTCCTCTGAAGGGAATTGCTACTGTGGGGAGGAAGAAAGGGGAGCAGGATTTCCCTGTGTCCTACTTGAAAGCAAGATATCCCTGGGGAGCTCCTGTAAAATGTCTTGTGGACCTGCTTGTCAGAGTGATGGCTTTGGATTGTGTGTTCGTAGTGATGCCGTAAGGCAATTCAGAATTTTGCCCAGCTGAGAGTATATCCTGTTTTCCACTTGTAATGCTGGCTTTTGAAATTTTACAAAGCATTTCTACTCAATTAACTTTGTCACTAGCTTAATGAAATAATGCCATACTGGTGCTGACTTTTATTGAGAACTCACAGAAAGAAGGATCCTGCAATTTCTTAGTGGATTAATTCACACAGTGGAAGCAATCCAGTGGAAGTCAACATTTCTGGTGCATCTGGCACGTTAAGAAGATTTTGTGTATTGTGTGATAAATTGTTTAACTTAGAAGTTCTAAAAACTAATTACCTATTTTTTTTTTTAATTTTTCCTTTTTTTTTTCCTTTTCATCAGAAATGCATGCATACATGCAGATGTACTCATACCCTATCCTTGGTTCACAGTTTTGATTCTAAGGTTTCAGCAAATCTTTGGAAAAGAAAACGATTTATGAGATGTTCTTAGATTTTATTTTTTTTTATTTCTGTTGATGTAGGAAATACTGTTTTCTGCAAGAAGTTTGCAACTGGTCTGAAGTAGTTCAAAGGCCTCAAGGATTCCAGGTGGGGTGAAGGGATCATTATTGCTTAAATAGAAGATCCAGATGCCATAAATACATACTGCTGTATTTTTATTTAGCATAAGCACCACATAAAGGGAGGTTAAGAACAAGTTGGTTAAATTGAGTTCGGTGTGTGGCTGCTCTTTAAGCCAGTTTCATGATCCGTTCAGGTCTCCGGAAGCCAGTTTAGCCTCTGAAAGGCTTTAAACCTGGGCATTGCCATGCTGTGTTTTTCCAGCCTCCTCAGGGGCACTGGTGCAAATGTTGTGTGTGTTTGTTTTTAAAGTTGGAGCTACCTTGGAGCAGTTTCTGCTCTGATCACAGCATGTGTGTCATGGCATACGTGAGATTTGAGGCAGGTGCTGCCGCTCCTCTGGCTCCAGTGCTTGCTGCAGTCGGTTGTGAAGGAGACCGTGACAGTAAAACCCAGTATCAGAACCAAAATGGACTAAAGCATGAGAAGCCTGTGTGAAACGGAGAGGCAGAGAAGCTGTTGTAGCTTAGTTACACACCTGGTGTGACGGAGGATGGCTTTCCCCAGCCATGGGGAGTCAGCAGCAGTAGTAGAGTCAGAAAGTGTGTTCTTGGCATTGGGTGATGGTGACGTGCCTCTCTCTCACCTTCTCTGTGAGTCACCCTGTGCTGTAGAAAAAACAGTGTCAATGCAGAGAGAGTAATCTGTAACAAGCACACCCCTTCCAGATCTCACATCCAGCAGATTTTGCTCAGTTCATAATTCAATTGTAAGATATTTGCACCTACCTATATTACTATGTTTTATATCATGCGAAGCCTTTCTTGTCACTTCAGTTACTCAGCAGTACTTTTGCAATTCAGATATCATCCTGTTACGGTTTTATAGATTCTTTACTTATATATACATAGTTGTTAATCAAGTGATCACTCCTTAGAAGTTTTCAATCTTCCCCGTTGTAAATACAGCATCAGTTGCCTACCGAGTTCTGTATTTTCACTGAGCCCAGAGTGTGTTTTGTTGCATCCCTGATCTGTGTGTTAAATTTTGTGTGCACTGTACTGGCTTTCTTCTAGATAGATTTTGGGAGTATTACACTTACTGAGATAAATTCTATAGCTTGTAGTAACAGGGAGGTCTGAAATGCTGTGTAGCGCTTGTGTTTGTTACTAAGAATACCGATGGGTTTAGTGCTGGTGGAGCCTGAGGCGCTTTAGTGCCCAGTAATCTCTGGTAGTTTTAGTTTTAAGTGCTTTGGAAAAATATCAAGAATCCGTAATAGTTATGTCTTGTTCATCATAAAACAAGCATAAATGCGTGATAACTTTTTAAAATTATTGACACAGAACTTAGGAGAGGCTTGAATGGTTTGTAGAAGTTCTCGGACAGAAAAATAGGTCCAAAGCTGTAAACAGTCCAGAGAAGCGCCTCTTCCCCAGCATATTAGGGGTGTCTGTGAACATTACCTGTGCTGAGTATGAACAGAGTGCAGAAGACAACTTTTCCTGTTGTTCCTGACTGGCTGTAACCTTTGTTTGCAGAATTTCCTTTTATTTTTGTGGAGGAAGTTCAGCTGGGCTATATTGGTAAAGAGGCGAGGGGGGCACTGAGGTTAATCACCCCACTTACTGTGGGAAGGCTGACTGGGAGATTTGAGCTTAAGGACAATCATAATGGGGCAGATAAAAGCAGGCCTTGGACAAAATACACGTCTCCCTATCTCAGAGGAGGGAATGTTTTATAGAAGGAGAGTGATAACACTTATGTTTGTAGTACTTTCACTGTTTATATTTAATCGAGTACTCCCTGGGGAAACAAAACTTGCAAGCCTGTTCTCTTTCCCTTCAGTTACTCTTGTTGTTACTTTTGGAGCTTTCAGCCGGTTAGGACCATGTTTTAGAGCATATTTGAAGTAATGTCAAAAGATCATCGAGTTGGTGTGTGTTCTCTGGAACAATCCTGTCTCGGTAAAGGAGAGGAAGTTACATTTCTCATAGGGAGTAGCTACAAACCAGTCCATGGGTATGTTTCCTCAGCCCCAGCACGTCTCCTCTGTTTGCCCAAAGGCCTGTGAGCAAGACTGTGACTGGGGAGCACAAAATGAATGTGTAGGAAACCAGGTACGGTCAGTTCTGCTCCTAATGAAATGATTAAGAAGAAATGCTTTGCAGAAGAGCAGCTCAGAAAGCAAGAGCTCACAGTTTGACTTGCCTTTGTTTTTGAAGAGGCTCTGTTTATATCAAAGTTTGACCCAAAATGTGTGTGTTTGAGGGAGTTAAGTACAGTGGAACAACTTGAGAGGAAGAAGTGGAAGGGTAAACAGGTAGAAATAGCTTCTTGAAAGTTTTTTGGCTTTTTCCCCCCCTGTTTGGAAGTAAGCCTTACCCTGAGTTTTTGCAATTCAAATGTAGAATTTTCTACTGCTAGTCTGAGAGGCGGAGGAAAGAATTGAAACTGGAAGAAATGAAAGTGAAACATTCTCACTCCTTTGTTTCGTGAGCCTAAAATTATTTCTAAGCAAAGCTGATTTTTAAGCATTTTTAATTTGGTCGCTGTAGGTATGTATAGATTTAATAATTTTCTAGAGCTTGAGGCCAGATAGTATCTTGTCTGACCTCAAGCTGTTGTATTTCAGCCAGATTATTTTTCTAAAAGAGCCAAGAGCTGGGCTAGAGTTCAGAGGAGTACCTGGCACTGTACTTTCAGAAAGCAGAGGAAATCAAGTCCCCTGTAACTCCGGGGTAGTGAATAAATGAAATATGCTGAGATGCTTTCCACAGGTTGATCACACCCCACTTTGCAGACCCAGGTGAAAAGCTCTGTTTTTGTTGCCAGCCTGTCTGGGAAAAAAATTCTTGTTTGATTCCAGACCTGGCAGTTTGGTGTGAGCCTGAGCCTGTGAACAAGATGTGCCATCCAGGTTTCCAGAAAGATGCCACCTCAGCACTGATTCACTCCAGTGTTTTGTTTCCAACCGTGTTATTTTTTTCAGAGGCACTCCTTTTCCTCTCCCTCTTTCCCTCTCTCTCCTCTCTCAGATGTAGATGGCCAATATCTGACAGAATAATCTTTTTGAGACCCTCTTGGATTTAGGAGTGGTCTCTGCTTTGTTTCTCATGTTAAGTTTTATTAGTTGGTTTACTTTGTAGTTCTTTGTGAGATGGTAATTTGGCACTATTGAGTGTGTTGCAGCAGTTTGAATTATTTTTTGTTTGCTAAATCATTTCGGCATTAAAGAGTAAAAGGGAAAAAGCAAAAAAAAGCAAAAAAAAAATCTCCAAATTCAACAACATTATTATTGTACTTGCATTTTGGATTCTGCATTTCATTGTGGAGCTCTTAAATTTTTTTTTCTTGTCTTATGAGATGTCATGACCTCTTTATTCATATTTCTTAGGACTAAGGAATATATTTGTGGTTTTTTTTTAACATTAGTTACTTACATTTTTACACTCATTCTCTTGATATGTAATACTATGACAGTACTCAGTTTATTAGCTGGATTCTGCTTTTTACAGTCTCCTCTGTTGTTTTTTCCCATCACATTTGTACATTTGATTAAAGATTATATATTCTCTTTGAATATATAACCGTGTATTTCATTGAAGAGACGAGATCAAATAATTTGAATAATTTTGGTGGAATTTTTTTTTTTTTAAACCTTCTTTCCAAATATGACTCCAACAACTTGACACATACAAAAGGCAGAGCAAACCGAGGCCCCACTAGTGCTGCAATGCCGGAGTTCCATGGCACCTTTGACGTGCAAGTGGTGCCAACAGGAGTTGTCCCCACCCTGCGAGTTGTTTGTTATTACCGGCCGTGCTCCTCCTCCCCCTGCTCCGGGTGCCAGTGTTATGTCAGACTGGCTTGGGGTTGGGGTTTGGTTCCCTGCAGCAGGGCAGGAGCAGCCCGAGGAGCTGGCAGTGAGTAGCCGGGTTGGACAGAGGGTGGCCCTGCTCCGGTCGGGTCGGTGCTGCCCCACGCTGGGGGTGTGTGAGGGGGATGTGGGGTCAGAAACGAACCAGGAATGAAGTGGAATTGACTGGGGGGACACGGATTTTTTTACTGGTTGGGATGTTTTTTCCCCCTCTTGAGGCTGAGCAAGTGAAACATAAGAAATAGTTTAGCATTTGAAAAGTCCTGCTCTGCTTTCTGTTTGGTTCCATTAAAAAACCCAAATGCACAGTAGGGTGTGAAGATGGTGCCATCCTGTCCACAGGTGTGACACTCACCATCTGTAGAGCAGAGCTTTACCTGGGGCTCAGGCACTGGAGGAATCCAGGTTCTGCCAACCTGGGGGGCTCGGGGCTCTCCTCACACCCTGGGGTTTGAGCAGGTGGGACAGGTGGCAGGATCCTGCTGCTCTTGGACAGGAGTTGCTGTGGGAAAGGCAGGCTACAGTCCAGAGGCAAATACTGGTTAATCTTCTTGATTTTTTGATCTAGAAGTACGAGCCAGGTGCAGTCAGTGTTTAATAGGAAAGAGTTGTAATATTAACTAAATGTGTTTCTGAGATAAAATACTTAGCCACTGGAACAAATTCAGGAATAGAGATTTTTTTCTTCAAGTTTTTTATTTTGCTAAAGACTCTGGTGCTCACATCAGCTTCAGGAAAATTCTTGTGGGTTTTCTTCGTTTCTTTGCTTTTCATTTTTGAAGGATAATATGTATTTTCAATTATCTCAGTAGAGACTTTAGATAACCATTGTAGTACGTGCTTTGTGTCCTGAAGTATTTTCTGATTTGTGTCTCTTTAAGGTGTGAGAGAGTTAGTAACTATATTATATAGGTTGAAAAAAAGTTACTCTCTTTTATACTGGTAATATTCAGAAAGGTGTTTGTGTGTTTGGTTTTTTTTTTTTTTAAGCAGACATTTTAAACTAATCCTTCCTTCTGGTTCTTATTATTAAAGTACAAAAGTACATTGTGGTACTTTTAATAGTTGTAATTCATAGACTTTTCTATTATTCCTTTTCTTCACTAAATTATTAGCTACATGTTTTGGTGGGTTCTGTAAAACCCAGATGTGAGCTGGACAGGAAAGAGAAACTGCACTCCATACCTTGCTATAGTTTTGCTGAATTTATTTTCATTTATGTCTAATACTTCATTCTCATAATTTTTAATTGCTGTCTCAAGGTTATTTAAAGCAAAATCTAATTTCTTGTGACAGATTCTCCCCCTTCGTCTTCTATATTGAAAAGAGTAATTCCTCACAAACAGACCACTTACTCATAACTTCCCATTGGGAACAGCTTTGAGCTGTGGCCAACATCAAGCTCAGATGATTACACACCACCTAAAGCTCTGAGGTTTCGATGAGTAAAGTTAATCTGCAGCTAAACAAAATACTTACTATTTGTCGGGTTTCTTTGCTAAGCAGAATCTCATTTAATTGTTGGTAGTTAACTTATATGAGAGCTGTACATGTCAAAAGTTTGCTGGGTATCTGTGGGTGCAGGTGATCAGTCAGGTTTATCATTAATGCTTTGCATTAGATCTCTAAATGCGTCTTGCAATCAGTTAATAAAATGGAGCTTGCTTGCTGGAAACAGAATTAGTTTTCTCTAGTGGCTAATTTGAGCTGTGTATTTATTGAGTGGGATTTTTTAGATGTGTTAATTTTTTTTTTTTATTTTTTCCAGTGTAGTGCAGACATCTTGGTTCTTGTTTTCGCTCAGAAAGCCAGAAATAGGAAGGAAAGAAAAAAGCAAGCTGTTGGCAGGTTTATCACAGTGTTTTTTGCAGTGTTCTGCCATTTTTCATTTCTTAATATCCCCTCATTTTTTAAATACAAATCAAGATGATCAACATTTTCATGAGTTTTACTTTAATACTGAATGTATTATGAAAATTCACTTATGCCTGGGGGGTGGGGGGAATATGCTTCCTATAATAATTTGTAGTTCCACTTTCCCTTAGAGAAGTTTATTTAATATGCTGTCTACACAGAGCTTTGATTTTTTTTTTTTCCCTTCAACTTAAAAATGTCTTCTCATTATTTCCTCAGCAGACAATCAGCTACGATCCTTGCCTGCGCAGAGGATTTAAAATCAACTGCAAATTGCTGAAGAATTGCACTTCAAGTGGTCTCAAGAGACAGGAGAAGCAGGTCTTCACTATAATGGAAGAGGCCAAGAGCTCAAAGAATGGAAATCATGACCCAAGGAAGTCTGTCCGTCTCGTCTGTGAGGAAGGCAAACCTGTCAAAGTTACAATTAATCAAAATTACAAACATAATAGGAATGACAAGTCTGTGAAGGATGTTGGGAGAAGTTCTCCAAGTGGGAATAGCAGCAAAAAAAGTAAACAAAATGATGTTTGTTCTGAAAAACAAGGGGAAAATAAATCATGCAAAGTGAATAGTTGTATTCCTGGAACTAAAGATATGGGAGCAAATGTTCAGGACCGAAGTCATGGAAAGGCAAAAAAATTTTCTAATTTATCATCAGCAATGGAAAACCTGAAACAGACAAAAGCCCAGGCAGTGGGAGAAAACGCTCCAGGCTCCCATGTTTCAGGGAATGGGGTCGGAATGGAAAGCTTAACAGCTACACAGAGAGGGAAACTGGCGCTGGAAAATCCACTGGGAGTTCCTGCTTTGAAGGCTGGTGTTGATCAGACTGGTGACCCTGGTAAGGCTGCTGCAGATCAGAGGAAAATGGAACATAAGCCTGATGACTTCAGTGAGTATTATTTAACACGGCTTTATTCCATTTTCCTCTGGTGAATTTGTGAACAGGCTGAAAAGGGCTTTGAAATGTTTCTCTCCGAGTATTTTCTTCACACAGAGAAAGTTGCTGGTTGCATTTAGAGAGAACATACTGTTAATACAAGCATTTTGCTGGGAGAACAAGAGATTATGATAATAGCTGTCCTTTCTTCTTGTGCCTGAGACCTAAACATCTTTGTAAGCTACTTAATGTGTGTGGGTTTTGGGCAATTTTGTGAATACAGTGCCTCATAAAGGGGGAACCCTTCATAATATCATTGCTACTTATGGAAATGCCAGTTATTACTGCTTTTCAGAGGGGGAAAAATCAGCAAGAAAAGTAGGAGAAAAATAGTTATTTTTTTTCTGTGACTGTTGTGCTCTTTTGGTTACTAAAAATGTTTAAAATAGGTTTTGGCAGATGGCTTTTTGATTTAGGAAGCTCTGGAATATGTATCATCCATCAGCAGTTACCCTTATGAGATGCAGTTCTTATACATATTTTTTAATGTCAAAATTAAATATATTGATCAGGCTTTGTCTCATCAGGTTAATTCCCTAGTTCAGGATTTGTCACACTCTTTTAGAATGCATTTTTCATCTCTAAGACGCTATACCAGTGCAGACCTTCTGTTTGAAGTGTTTCCCACAGCTACAGGGAATTTTGTGAATATTGCCTGTACAGCAGTTGCTTGTATGGAAATAGTAGGAAAATAGTAAAGTGTGTATTTTTTCAGTTGTCTTAATAAAATTTAACAGGAAAAACAGGTTGAAGTGGCAGCATCCTGTGATCAGTCAGCTGTTTGTAGACCACCACCATCTGTCACTGAGAAACCAGGACTTGGAAACTTATTCCAGTTCTGCTTCCTCGCTGGTCTGGGGGCACAGATCTCATGTGAAAGGAAAGCAAAAAGAACAAAGCACAAATAACCCTCACTTTTGCTTATGTAAAAACGACAGGAATAATTTGGTGTAGATGTTTGTGCAGATTAGTGGCCTGTGACCAATCCATAGGCATCTGGAGGAACTGGCCCTTGGGAGCTGACCTGTGTTTGGGAGCAGCAGCGTTCCAGGGCTGTGGGTGGTGAGGTGTCACAGTGTGTTCAGGTGCAGCTCCAGCAGCTTCCAAATTGAGGGCCTGAAATGCCTGATGACTGACTCTGTAAGGTCATATGGGTGAATGGCTTTAGGGCAGTTCTGTGAGTTATGCCCTGAAAATGTGCTGTGTACAATAACTTTATGCCTAATATTTCTTATATCTGTTCCAGCAGGGCGTCAGGGTCTGGCATACTCCGTTCTGCATAACAAAAAAAGCCCCTTTCTTGCCCTAATAAGGGACTGTGAAGTTATGACTGAGACAAAGAATTAAACTACCATTTTTTAAACTCTTTTTGATAGCACTCTCAGTAGCAGAGTAGTCTCTGAAGTCTCTCTAAAATACTGGTTAACATACTGGAAAGATCCTAACATTTGAAGTGATTTTGGCCAGCCTTTGGAAAAAAAACTGGAATGTAACTCTAATTGTATTTGGCTCTTACCTAATTTTCACTTTTCCTCTCTGTGAGTTATTCTGAAGAAAGTAACTGTTTCTTTCTCTAGGTAAAATCAAGAATTCTGAATCAACAAAAGAACATACTTTGGAAGCAGATTATTTAGAAACCACTGCTATTCTTGATGAATCCAATCTGACAGTTGAACAGCAACTGGGATTGAAACAAGCCGAGGAACGGCTGGAAAGAGATTATATCTCCCGACTTGAAAAAGTAGGTTGGGTTATTTATCAGATAAAGAAGAAAATGTGTGTCCTCTCTTATTATCATCACCATGTTTTGGTTGGGTGCTATTTCTACTATAGCCTCGTCTTTCTTCTTAATAACAAATCACATTATGGTCTTAAGATTTCTCCCTGGTAGTTGACTGGTCAGTCATTGTGGATGAGGATATGGATTGGAAACTTCTGGTTCCTTTTGTGGCACATGTAGCCTTTATAGAACAGGATTTTTTTTAACTCTGCAGACATAAAGGTTTCCAGTTCCATTATTTACGTAAGATTTTCTGGAAAGTCTGGTTCCCTGGAAACTCAGAAGGTAGGATTATGAAGAATTTTGTGCTCTCTTTGGTGGCCCAGTCACCTATATTGGGGATGGTCACTTACAAATCTTCATCTAAACTGCTCTTAATAATATCTCCAGTGAAACAATGCCCAAGTCAGTGTGGGCAACCCAGAAGTGTTTCTAAATGTCTAGCTCTAGTGTCTGTTTTAGTTTTTTAATTCCTCTTATGTTGTCCAAGGAAAATTTTATTTATTACTTCCTTTTCACACCATCTGCACATTGGAAGATCATTACCATTCTTCCAGTCTTCCCTTCTTTAGACTCTCTTTGTTTGCTGGTCTTGGGGGTTTCTAGTGGTTCATTCTTGTTGCTTTTCTGCAGACACCCACTGTGTTACTGGGATCTAAACTGGACATGCCATTTCAGCTGAAGTCTTACATGTGGAAAGGAAAGCTCACTTCATCTGTCTGAAATGTGGCATCTTTGTTCAGCATCTTTGCTTTTTTTAGCAGCGATAGAATGTTGGCTTGTAGTTTGGCTAGCAATGGTCTCCCCAGCCTTTCCTTCAGAAATGCTCCATCTGGTGTTCCCAGCCCTGGATTTTTTGCAGTTGGCAATACCTAAGGAGGAATAATAGTTTGCTGTGGTATTATTTAATGGGAGGTTATTGATTTCATTTCTCTAATTTGTTGTAATTCCTGTTGTACATCTTCTGTATCCCCTCCCAAGTTTGTGCCTTTCGCATTTGTAGTGAACACACCCTCTGTTGCATTTCCCAAGTCTTCAAAAAAGTGTGGGTATTTCTGACCCCACAAGGACCCTGCTGAAAAATCCTTGGCACGTACTCTTAGGTGTGTGTGCTCTGAGGACAGTTCTCTGAGCACTTTTGCTCCCCCCTTACTGCTCTTTATTTGGATAGTATTTATGTTCTCCTTTGGAGACTGATACTGTGACAAGTGACAAAAACTTTGTAAAATTCAATAGGGGACATCTACTCCTTCTTCAAGCACTTTGAAAAAGCAACCCTAAGTTTGGGTTAATGCAGTTTGTTAGTAGCAGATCAGGTTGTCACCTTTGTCCCTGTGTGCTTATTAATAATTTATTGCAATATTTTTCTGAATGCTAATTCTGACTGGTCTCTAAATCCTTGGCTCATCTCCTTTAGCCTTTTAAAGATAGTCATAAGTTTCTCTTTGCCTGTGATCTGGAACCTTCCCATTCTCTGAGAGTTCTTTAAAGTACAAGCTCTGTTATAGATTAGCTCCTTGAATACCCAAGGACAAATTTTATGAGGCCTGGCTTATTTGGATGCATCTGTCTTACACAGCTAGTTGTCTGTAACTTTTTTGTCCTCCTGCTTTGAGTTCTTGCCCCTTTCATAGCAGTTAAGTGTAACTAGAGGATTAAAAAAGTCTTTATAATAAGGGCAAAATGAAAGCTGTTACATGATTCAGCCTTTCTGGCAACATCTATTGACACAATACAGCAGATCAATATTGTAAAGAAATACACAGATTTTAAAAATACTTTTATTGCTGATACTCATTTTATTATAGAGGAGTGGTAAAATATTATTGAACTACTTCAGTCATCAGATATCAAATATGTGAATCTTCCCAGCTGGCCAAGTGTAACTGACCATCAGTTGTTTCCCAAATGGATGTTTAATTTCATCTTACAAGGTATCTGTCTCATAGAGAAAGGATAAAGAAAATTACTAATTAAAGCATAACGACAATGTTATTTGACATTGGTATTTACTCTGCATTTGGAGAGTATCAGACTTACTTTTTTCTGAAAGCAAAAGGTCAAACTCATTAGGTGAAAATACCTGCCCAAATTTAGCAGTGGTTTATGTTTCCATATAGTAAGTCAAAATTTGTTTAACTGACCTGTGGTCTACCTTAGTGTCTTAAAATGGTGCTCTCTGTTCATTCATTGTTATGTCACTGCTTAAACATCTGCTGTTTTCAGTATACTTTTTGATTTTAGTAAATACAGATGTGTTTGAACTCAGATGAAAATGTAAAGTAGGGTTAGAAAATACAAGTGCAGGATGAGACAGGTAAAGAGAGGTGTTTGCAGACAATGCCTCCCCTTTTCTGTCTTTAAGTCTAGTAGATCTTAATGGTTTGCTGGTTGAATAAACTCCCCAGCATCCTCTCGTGGACTCTCTGAGAACAGTGATCTCCCTTCTTCCCCATCACCTCCGGGAGTCTGGCTGCTTGTGGCAGACTTGGGTCTCCCTGGTGGCCACTCTGCATTTGTACTCCACCTCTCCCAGCCTGTCGGTGCAAAAAGGTGCTTGTTCTGCATGTTTCTCCAATTCTGGGCATCCCAGATTATTCATCAAAATGGAACAACATCAGAGATCACACCTTCTTCAGCGTCATTAGTGAGTGGTGATGTTCCTCCTCTCTCCCTTTGGAGTGGGCCAGAACCTGCACCCTTGCACAGAGTGCTGGGAATGTGCTGCCAAACCCCCCCAACAGCTGTCAGCACACACAGAGCAGGTAACATGAGGAATCCTTGCCATTTTCTCATCACAGAAGGGAGGGTAAGTGCTGAGATTTATTAAATCCAGTTATTGTCAGCCTGAGCTGGGAAGGGAATGGTTTACTGGCCTTTAGGTCAGCCTTAGGAAGCATAAACTCTTCAGTCTTAATCATCCCTCACTGAAATATCCTGAGAAGTATCGTATTTAAGTCATATCACTTCCTTGCCTTGCTTTCCCCACTTTCCAAACGGGTAAAAAAACATTTCTGCCGTGTTTTTTTGAAGATTACTGAATGTTTGCAAAGCACCTTGACATTAAAAGTGTTACATGCAGTTTATTATTCAAAGTGTTGAGTTTTTCAGGCACTACTGGGAGAAACATTTTCTTTTAATCTCTGGCCCTTTCTCCTCAGCGCTCCCCAGAATACACCAACTGTCAGTATCTATGCAAGCTCTGCTTAGTTCACATTGAAAACATCCAGGGAGCTCACAAGCACATTAAAGAAAAACGGCATAAGAAAAATATAATGGTAAGTTAAGTAAAATTTGGGCTATTTTTTTTTCTTTAAATATATATTTTTTGTTATGTGGTTTGTTTTCTTTGGTCATGTTCATTTAGGTGAAAGTTTGTGTGCTGAGCAGAGATGCACAAATTTCTGTTTTCTGTTTGAGAGGAAGGGTTTGATGATCTGTCCAGGCAGAGAGGAAAGAACGTTTTTGGTCACTGCTTCTCAATTATTGTCTCTGAGTAGTGGGCAGTTCATCATACTTTTAGTAGCAGAACACAAGGTAACTTAAGTGAGAAATATATGTATTACATAGAAATATAAGTAGATTTTCTATGTTTTTTTTTTTCCCCAAAAGTAATGTCATTGGTAATAAGATCTCCAGGGAATAGAGGTGTGGGGTTGGGAATGTTGGGTTTTTTTGTTTGTTTGTTTGTTTGTTTGTTTTTTTTACTTAGTTAAGTTCAGTAGTTACAGGATGGAAGGAGACAGTTCATCTGCTGGGGTTTATGAATGTGTTTAATATGAAAACCAGTTCTAAGGCTTACAGAGAGAAAAGCAATTTCTTTATCAGACACCGTAGTGATGTGGTTTGCTCAAATTTTACATGCATGAAATCCAGGAAAAAGTGCCCATTTTCGTAAGTGCTGATGAAGAGCCACAAATTCCCTGGCTGTTGGGGTTTGTGATTTAAATGGTTAAAATTAGTCTTCCTACAACCGTTCCCCAGAATTCAGTCCAATTACTTTCTCCTGTTCCTGTGTATTTCTTACCATACTTCTGTTTGCTGTTAATGCTCTAATTCCATAATGTGTGCAAGTCAGAACCTGGAACACTCTGGATGCCATAAATCCATTACATCTCCGAAAGTAACCTCTTTGTATTCAGTGATACTGGTAAAGGATTCTGGTTCTCCTACTGTCTGCACAATTGCATCGTGGGAAAAAGAATGAACCATCCCCATGTTTGATATAAAACCACTTTCTTGCCGTGCTTTTCATCTGGACATGGAGATAAGAATTGAGGAATGAGGTTTCTTTGCTGCTGACTGGAATGCTGGGGGACAGGGAGCAGTTTCAGAGTTTAACACTGGGCTCCAAATGGCTTTATGTCCTGTGCCACATTATAGTGATACATATGTAACTGTCTGAATGTTACTGCATAAAATATACTATGTACAGCTCTAGGAGATACGTGACTATCAAATAAGCTCAGCAGCAGCTGTGGTTTCCCAACTGAGGGAGAAATCCTAAAGTAGTGACATAGAAAAACCCTTTAAAAATGCCCATATTCTTTCTTAGGCTAAAAACCTGTTCCAATAAGAACAGAAGAGTTGAGAGATGCAGCCTAGAACTAAGCAAACATTTTCATACTGTACTGTGTTTTTTTAGTGCTTTATGTTACAGTTATTATTTATTTCTATTACATGTCAGTCACAGATTTGATTTAGTTGGTGAATTTATGAAACAAGAGATTGTTGTACTTAGTCCCAAATGACTTGGTGCATCTGACATGTTCTTGCTGTTGGATTAGATGCACTAAATCCAGTGCTTTCTGGCACCAGCTGTTTAAGCAGCAATGGGACTGAACTTATAAAAATTCCTTGGAGCTAGGAACACTTTTCCTGCCTCTGATACCTTTCCTTCAAGTACAATCCACTCTGGAGAAATCCGTGCGACTTCTGCGGCTCAGTTCCTTTTATTACGTGGGAACAATTACAGCTTTTTATTTTCGTGGGTGAGTTCTGTTTCAGAACTGTCAGAAAATGTGGCTCAGGAATGGAACACAGCAGATTTCCTCCCCACTTGCCAGCTGTGAAACACCACTCTCTATTTTAAACCCTGAGCATCTGCTGCCATTCCTGTGAGCCACACTGTTGGATTTGTTAGGCTGGGCAGAGCTCCTGCCTTTGCAAGTGTTGGGGCAGGACACCACGTAAATAGGAGAACACAAACAGGAAGCAGTGTGTTCTGGTATCATACAATAGCATGAGAGAACCTTTTTTCCTTCAAATATTAGTTATTACTTCTATTATCCAATAATTGTCCAGGAAAAGCAAGAGGAAAACGAGCTGCGTGCCCTCCCACCCCCCTCTTCTGCCCAGTTGGCTGCTCTGAGTTTCACCCTCATCGAGGCAGCACATGAACAAGGCATCTCAGATGAGGACTTCAGGATTCGTCAGGAGATTGTAAATGAGATGGAGAAAATTATTCAACAGCCCTTACCAGGTATTCAGTGTTCTTCCTTCCCTTTAGGTGAAAATTTTTCTTTCTTTTTACGTGGATTTTGATACCGTCATCAATGGTGAATGGATGAATTTGGGGTTAAATTATCTTGATAGTATACACTATTAATATATACAGTGGATTTGAAAGGAATGAACAAACATACAAAAAGAAGAAAATATGATTGTGCTTGTTTGTCCTTTTCTCTGATATGTATTCATTGAAGCTATTGATCCTCTTTAAAGTGGTGAGATCATCCAACAGGAAGATAATATTTGACATTTACTTCTTTGCATTGATTTCCCATCATCTCCTGTAGTTAACAGACTGGGAGTTTGAGAGCAGATTTTTGGAGCTGTGGTGATGTTGACATTATGGTAAAAGTGGTTTGGTGTTTAGTTCATCTGAACAGAAGAAAATATTAATCTCATTGCCAAAAAAGGTTTTCAGGCTTCCTATTTCATTTATATTCAAAGTGGATGTTGTTCTATACCGTCCTTTTATTTTATAAACACCTTCTTTTTTCCCTTTACTCTATAAAAATGCAGCAGTAAGAAAGATTTTGTTAACTGCAGGATAATCAGCTTTAGTTTTAGGTGCTGTGTTAAATATGTGCTTGAATATAAAGGTGCTGAATAGAACAGGGGTTTGTAGGGTCGAGCTTTGCTGAGCTGTTAAGTGCTCCTGGTGCAAACTTCTGTTCTGACATGCTATTGAGTTTCCCACTGATAGCATATTATATGTAAAAAGCTTTTTTACATAACATTTTAACATAAATACTCAGGAAAAACTATTATTGTTACTTGTCTGGCTGACTTGTTTGGACAGATGAGCTTCTGTGGAGGTGTAGGAGTAGTGGAAAGGGAGTCTGTGACAGTAAATGACAGTTTGTTGTTCTCCTTTTCAGAGTCAGCAATATTTTAGTGTGTTTTTCTAAGTTGTAAATTAGGAAAATCTGGATTAATGCACAGAGTAAAAAACATGGAATGTTCTGGCATGGTTTTCTCTTGAGCTCACATTAGAACTATGCACAAATTGTTACTACTATGAAAAGCTATTGCAAATAATTTCATGTAATTATTATTAACCATACAGACATTCATTTTGAGATGACTGGTTTCTAAGTAGTGAAAAATAGGTTTGTTTGAAGCTATGTGTGTGTAAGATTTATTTTCTCTTCTAAGAATAATTTTCTGATTGAGAGAGTTTGGTCCAAACACACATAAAGGTCCTAAGAAAATATACAAGAAACCCTTTCTGCTGTGAGGCTGGTTAACACTGGCACAGGTTGCCTGGAGAGACTATGGAGTCTCCATCCTTGGAGATTTTCAAAACCCAAGTGGACACATTTGTGGGCAACCTGCTCTAGGTGACCCTGCTTGAGCAGGTGTTGGATTTGGGGGGGATTGAGAACAGTCTCAATTTTCAGCTGGTTTAAATATGTAAGACCCTAATAGATACTAGAGGAAAGTTTTCATCTGCAAAAATTGTATCATGAAGTGGGATAAGTTATTGTTTATGGAGTGGAATGGCATTGCTCCTGTTATTCCTGAATAGGTGCTTCCTAATTAGTTCAGATTTGTTCTGCATCTTTGTAGTAGCTGTATTAAGTCCAAACACAGGAATGGATCCTGGATTCTGCCTGGGATTATGTTGAAGTTCTGTTTCATGAGCATGGTACATAGTGAGTTGTGCATAGAAACTTGCTGATGAGATGAACAGATTGGTGCCTCACACACTTTTAGAACTGGCTCAGTGCTGCTGAGGAATTGAGCTGGAGTTAACAACAGCTTTTACAAAAAATCCTGCGCTGAGACGGGGATAGTTATTACTATTTCACGTGTACTTTTATGTTAAAACCAAACAGAACTATTGCAAAAAACCCCTTAAAAACAGCTTGGAAGCTGTTGGACATGTAGTTGCACTGTTTGAATGGTTTGTTTTCCTGTGATGCTGTGTCCTGGAAATGACTGACCTTCACAGGGCAGGAAAGGGGTTCAGTGTTCATTAATCTGGGAGTGCCACTTGGGAGCTGCAGTATCTAAAGCAAAGGATGCATCATCCACTAAAGAAAAATGTATTTCCTAGCTGTTAAATAATTGTTTCTCTCTCTGCAGACTGCTCCCTGAGGATGTATGGCTCCTGTTTAACCAGATTCGCGTTTAAGACCAGCGATGTGAACATTGATATCAAATTCCCCCCTAAGGTGTGGAGATATTACCTCGTATTAACTGACACTGGTTTACATCAAGGTCATCAACATTTATTTCAACTCCATTGCCTTCATCTTCTCCTTGGGCATGTGGTGTTAGAACATCACAAAGCATCTGATCTTTGATTTGGTGTCAGCTGTGGAGAAAGTTAACATTGCTTATTAGATAACTTTTTAATTCTTGGCTTGTTTTTTTCTGGACAATCTTAGTTTTTCTAATTTCTTTTTTTAATAAGCATTGAAGCAATATGAAAATAGTTGACTCTGGATAAATGTGCTGTCATGTGCTCTTGATTCAGACTGTAAAATCTTGTAGGCATTGATTCTCCCTCTTTTAAAGTTGGGGCTAGAAGTGACATTTTTTCCTTTTATGGTTTAGTCACTTGCAATTAGCTACCACATCCCAATTTACGTGTTCCAGCACAAAATTCCTGCAGACCGGTATAATTTACCTTTAAATACTGAAGCTGTTGGTATGTGATATTAGCAGCATGTCCTTTTTAGAGGCACAGCTGCTGAACATGCCCTTTTTTTGACTGTATGTGATACAGTGAAATTCCAGGTACCTGTTTGGGGTCATACTTAGGGCATTTTGAAACGATCCTGCAGTCAGGAAGCAGAACTGAGCCCTTTTTCATGGGGTTTGCCCTGTCACTTATTCACAAAAGCTCAAAGGTGATGCTAATTTTTAGTCTTTCTTTGATTTATTTATGCTTATCTTTGAAACACCACTGAAATTGATTTCTGGGGAGAAAAGAAAACATGCTTAAAAAATTATAACCTTTAAAAACCCCTTGGGAAAGCACTGACATTAAATTCTGTGTTGTTGTGCATTTCTAGTGGCATATGTTGACATTGAAACTGTTGAAGATATGGCAAGTGTTTTGTTTTAACTTCATGGAGTCTGGAACAGAAGTGTTGACTAGAAAAGCTGTGGGCTGGAAGAAAGCTGGCTGATAGCTTTATTAGTACCTGTTTTCGTGGTGCAGACAGATACAGTCAATTTTTTCATTAATACTGACACCTGATTTCATTTTTTTGAAAGAACATGGTGTTACTAACTGTGCCACTCAAGTAATTTTAAATAAAGTGTAAACTAAAATAGGTTAGTCTGAATAATGGAACCTGCTCTGATTTTGTAGATGAGTCAACCAGATGTTCTTATCCAAGTGCTTGAGATCTTGAAGAACAGTGGTGAGTTTTAGTTGCATCTCATTCCTATTTAACATTCCATCTGCTGCTTAGATGTTTTTATGCTTAATTTTTTTGTAAACTTAAAAAAATGGATTAGTTTTCAAGCAAAGCGTCTGAGCTGTTTTTAAGAATGTGATTTTTATTAATACCAGTGCTTGTGTGACTGAGAGATGAGAAGCTGCAGCAAGAGAAGGGCAGCCCAGTTAGTCCAGCTCAGGTTGCCAGAAGTTATGAAAGTAGTGTTAAATGCCAGATAAAAAACTTCTTGTAGAAGAAATATTAAGCAGTAAACTCAAAAGCTGCTTTCCACTCATGAACATGAGTGAGAATTTTTACAAGCCTTCTGGAACTTGTAAGCTCATTGTTCTGTCAGGAACAGAGCCTGGCTGTTTGATACTGGTGGTGAGCATCAAAAGTAACCAGAAAACATTGCTTACTGGTTAGCTATGCAGCTCTTCTGAAAAATTGTGGTATAAATGTAATAGTTTTAGAAACAGAACTGGGAAAATTGTAAAAAACTTTGAAACAGAGTGTTGTTTTTTCTCCTTGCTTAGCTGTCTACTCAGATGTGGAGTCAGATTTCCATGCCAAAGTTCCTGTTGTCTTTTGCAAAGATGTTAAAAGGTACGTGTCACTGAAAAGGAGTTTGAAGGAGATACCGGTTTCTACCCTGCTCCTTACAGCAGCTGTTGCCTGCACTGCTGACACGAAGTGTTGCTGTAACACTGAGCTAAGATTCCTGTTAAAAGGGAATTGCTCATACATGAAAATGTAATCTAGAAAGAAAGCTACCTTTGTTTTTGTGCTCCAAAAAACTCATTAGTTGTAGGAGTCTAAAAATACGTGTTCTACTTTGAGTTAACTAGGGGAAAAGTGGAATGGTTTTCAGTTGTTATTTAAAATTGCTGCCAGCAGTTTAAGCCAAGGCTGTAAAACCATTTTATAAGATCCACGTTGCCAGAAAGGACACATCATCTGACAGTTTCAGTGAATTCCTAAGAAGCAGCAATCTCCAAAATGAAACAGGATTGCTTTACTGGCTGGAGGTAGGGATTGAAACTCTGGGGAAGTAAATGCAACAAGGGTGGACATATCTTTTCCTGTGTTTGTAAGAGGATAGAAATAATTATTCTGAGAAGCAAAAAGAAAGTTTTTAGAGAGCTATTTTGTGGACTTAACAAAGTCTTAATATGCAGCAAGTCTGGAGTATTAATTTATTTATTTGTTTCAGTGTTTGGAATGTAGACAATATACTTGGAGGTTGAATGGTGGAAGATAGCACAGTTAAGTAATGGCAGAATTTAGAGCAAATCTTTAATGCTGTTTCATATTTTTAGCTGTCATGAACTTCTGTAAGTTCTAGGTGAGTTAATAGTGAAGAAAACGTAACTATATTCTGTAGCTTTTGTTTCAGAAATTCAGGTTCTTACATAGGGAGACACTGACTCATGTTTTTGTTATGGTGGGTGTGATGCCCCACCTTCCCCCTGCCCCAGGCATCATCTGTATCCACAGTGATAACCCTTTATCTGTTTTCTGCTTGTAATTCCAGTGGTTTGACGTGTAAAGTAAGTGCTAGGAATGACGTGGCTTGCCTTACAACTGACCTGCTGGCTGCACTTGGAAAACTGGAGCCTGTCCTTATTCCCTTGGTTTTGGCTTTCCGCTACTGGGCTAGAGTAAGTCATTTCATTATCCTCGGTGCTTATGATGGTCATTTCTTCTCTTTAAGTACTGCATGCATTATAATGTCTGAATCAGATGAGTATGTGTAAGTGTAGTGTGTAAGTCACATGAATATGTTTGTAGGAAATGCTGGATTCTACTCATTCACCCCATCTCCCTACGAGAGGTGCTGCCTCACAGCAACACAGACCTGAGAGCTGAAATGAGTAGCATAAATATATCCTACAACCACAAAATGGGGTGAAACTGAAAAAAATAATGTATAATAAAACAGTATAACTTAAGGCACTGTGTGAATTCCTGTAGTTTGTGTTTTGTCTGTGTGTGGCATGGCATGGAGACTGCAGTTCCTGAGAGATAGGATTTTCTGTTTCACTCTGTTTCTCACATTTCTTTAGTATTTGTCCTTTTTCTAACAGATCATAAATTAAAATGCTGGTGTTACATCAGAGAAGTAATTATTTATTCTCTTACAGCTCTGCCACATTGACTGTCAGGCTGAAGGTGGCATTCCCTCATATTCCTTTGCCTTAATGGTGATATTTTTTCTTCAACAAAGAAAACCACGTATTTTACCATCCTATTTGGGCAATTGGGTAAGTGACTTGGTGATATAGTAACCTTGTTGTTAAATTGTTGACATCATCTCTGTGCTCTGCAAGCTCATAAAATGTGCAGAATTTGATTGCCAAAGAAAATTGTAAATAAAATGTGTTGGTAATTAATCCTCACAAAGATGATGCTTGATGATTTTGAAGAGTTTTTAAAAAGGCAGTTGCTGTAGCTTCTGCACTTGTGTCGTGCTGTGTTTTAGACAAAAGGCATTTATTTTCTTCTTTAGTTCTCTGAATTTATTCCTCTGACACCAGTTACTCTTGAGGGGGGTATAAATACCTCAATTGTCAGTGTTACCTTTGGTGAAAATGTTTGGTTGTGTATTACATCCAGTCCTGTTTCAGAGCCACTTTAATTGTTGTTAGATTGAAGGCTTTGATTCCAAGAGGCCGGATGACCACCAGCTGAAGGGTGTAGAAGATGATGAGTTTGTAAGGTGGGAGTACAAACCCCCAACAAATGGTGCAGCAAAAAACTCTGTTGGAGCAGAAAGTAAAGCTAAAGTTGAACAACAAAAAGGTGCTGGCAAGAAGGCAACAAGCTCAGAAGTGGACAACCAAAGTAATGGAAAAGAGAAACACGGGATTGTAAGTCATGGCTTTATTTAACTGAAAAGCATTTGCTACCTCTCATCCCTGTTTCTTTCGTCTTAAAACATCGATATTGGGTGGAACCAGGGGAAAAAAGGGGGAATATTAATTTCTTATTGAAGCTGAGGATTCTTGTCCATGCTTTTCAGTCTCTCTTAGCACTCAAAACCCCTCACCAAGTTTCACTGGGGCAACTGTGGTTGGAACTTTTGAAGTTTTACACACTGGAATTCGCTTTGGAGGAATATGTCATCAGCATACGGGTACAGGAGCTCTTAACCAGAGAGAATAAAAACTGGCCGAAAAGGCGAATAGCCATTGAAGGTGGGACCATCCTTCCTACTTCTGTGCTCATCCTGCATTATCTTCTGTATTTACCTAACACTTACCAGTCTGTTTTCAAGAAGTCTGGACAATAAGGGTTTTTTTAATATATATTTTGTCAGCTATTTAGTCTAAAGACAGTTTTCCCTGTTTAAAAAAGCAGGGCAAGTCACAGAGCAATGCATGGCATTCTGAATTGGCCTTAAGAATAGAGAAATTGGGTATTTGAGGAAGGTTAAGAAACCATGTAAGGTGATAACTTTTATAAAAGCATAAATAATGACTTTTGAACACTTTCTAGAGATGTTGCTGAAGTGGCTTATCTGTAACACTTGAGGCGATGGAGAGGACAAAGAGAATCATACAGACAGAGAATGAGGTGCTAAAGGTGCATTGAAGGATGAGTCAATAAGGTACAAGAAGAGTGAGAAGGAAAAGTAAAACAGAGAAAAGCAATGAATTGTTGAGGCATATGTTTAGTAGTGGATCTTGAGATCACTCCTGTGACTTTAATTTTCTCTCCTAATTCTTTTCTTCGATCACTTTTAGTTAGAGTTTAGTAAAATGAGAGTAGTGTTTGTTCAACATGTGGGATGTAAATGACAGGACAAATTATTGAGGAAGAAACGGGAAATCATTTCAAAAACCCCCTGATTACGTTCTGGTTCTGACACCTGCTGTTGTTGTCGGTCTCTTTGTGTTGTTTTTGTTTGCTTTCATTTTTAACTTCTTAATGTTAAGTTTGTAGCTGAAGTTCTGAAGTGACAGAATCTCGGTTTGGTACTGTCTTCCCAGGCAAACTCATAGCAACTATGCAGGTGCTCTTTTTGCTTGGAAAACATGTTTGATCTAGAAATCATTAGGAAGGCCTAAGAATGAAACCTGGTGAGGTTGGTTCATGCAGTCCTTATAACTTTAATGTTACTCTTAGACAAATTAACTTCCGAAGGGGAATGCAAATCTTTCTTCAGTGGAGGAAGAAAGGTTCTAACAGGCCTGTTTTTTATTTTGCCTTTGTATGTTCATTTTAATTTCTAGTTTAGAAATTGCTCATACTGTAAGGGTACAATATACCCTTGGTTTCCTTTTTAAATAACATTATTTAGAGTGGTTTATGGTGGTCAGCCATTCATGGCTGCACATGAGTGTGTTTTGTACGGATGCTAAAAAAAGCTTGTGGGCCTCACATTCTCTTAAGTATATCCAAAACAGTTCTGGATCTGTTTTTAACTGCTATATAATAATTTAGGGATTGCAGCTTCTTTGTGAAATGCAGAAGTTAATGATTACTAATGAAAATTTTCTTTTTTTGTTTTCTTCCTAGATCCTTTTGCACTTAAGAGGAACGTTGCACGAAGTCTAAATAGCCAGATGGTATTTGAGTACATCCTGGAGAGATTTAGGACGGCATATAAATATTTTGCATGTCCACAAAGTAAAGATGGGATTAAATCCAAGCAAGATACCAAGAAAAAAGAAAAAGGGAAAATTAATAATAAGAAATCCGCGAGATCTGAAGAGCCTGTAGCAAACTGTTGCCTTCCACAAGAGGAAAATGTTGTAGATAAACAAAATATAGGAAGTGGATGTAACATACCAGAGAATGAAGTTGAATGTAATCAAGTGGTAGAAGCTGTAGCCAAAAGCTGTACTTCTAAGGACGTGGACTCTTTGCTCCTCCCAGCATTGGACTCTAGTTACGATGAAGACAAAGAAGAAGCTTTATCCCTTGTTTCTAACGAATGCTGTGAATTAAAGCAAAAATCACCGGAAGAGAGAGATGGCTTAGACATGTCAGTTTGTGTCACTGAAGGTGAGCTCAGCCCCCGCTGTAACTGCAGTGAACAGCAGCCTGAGGACACCAACTCCAGCAATGACTTCTCTGATGCCGAGAGCAGGCAGAGCTCGGGCCCGGAGGCGTCTCCGCAGCCCAAGTGCCCTGGCACACCAGCTACCTCGCCCCTCTGCACAGCAGCGGGGGAACCCCAGGATCTCAAAGATGAAGGCAGCCTCTCCACAGAAGAAATGCATTACGTGTTTGATAAGTTTATTTTTACTTCAGGAAAGGTGAGCAGTGCTGGCCGTGTGGCAGGGGGGTTGTGACTTTTCAATCGCTCGGACTGCGGGCGGACGGGTCGAAGGGTGGTTGTTCCAGCCTGTGTTGGGAATGGCCCTTGTAGAGAATCTGCTAGTCAGGACTGCAAAACACCAACCTGTGCCCCATTTGGACTGGATGGTCCGTTGCCTTATGCAAAGCTTTTTGGTTTCCACACACACAGATCCTGGGGTTTATTTTTTGTTTGTTTTGTGGGTTATTTTTCCTTTTCCTTTCCTACTTACTTGCAGAATTTCCAGGTGCTTTTAGGCACCATGAGATCTAAATGCAGCCTACTGAGAGGTGTTCTGTTCTTTTCAGAGACTCTGTTGTTCATATGTTAAATGTTCCTGATTGCTTGGAATTGTTGGGTCTGCTGAACTATCTTAGAAGTAAAAAATTGCCTTTGTGCTCTTCTTTTTTCCCCCCAAGCCACCAACTATAGTATGCAGCATCTGCAAACGGGATGGACATTCCAAAAATGACTGCCCAGAGGATTTCAAGAAAATTGATCTAAAACCACTACCACCAATGACAGACAGATTTCGGGAAATACTTGACATAGTGTGTAAAAGATGTTTTGGTAAGTTCAAGAAGTGTTTGTACTCCCCTGTATGCTGTGATCTGTAACCTGGAAAAATTAAAAACTGTATGGCTGAAGTACTTATTTACAATTATTTATAATTCAGTAGGGAGCTCTTCCAGGTGCCTTAGGCTGCAAATTGATCGGTATTTTAATGTTCATATAATTCCTGGCTGTGATACTTTGCAACAGATTTGAAAAACTAATGTTTTGTGGCATTTTTCACAGGGTCTGTAAAAGTTACTGATTTTTGTGCATGTTCCAATTCTGTGGTGTCTTTTGGGAAAAGGCCCTTTTGGGTGCTGTGGTGGTTAATCTTGGCTGGATACCAGGTGCCCACCAGGCCACTCTGAATAACTGCAGTAAAATCAGATATCTTGAAATAAAACCCTGAAGATTCTAATGATATAAAAAGAAAAAATGTGTATTTAAGCAAAGTAAACATAACAGAAAAAAACCCCCAATCTTTTAATTAGCTGAAAAAGATTTTAGAGGTAGCTGAGTTTCTTTCGCATCTGACTGTGTTTTAACTTGTTTTTACTTAGATGAATTATCCCCTCCTTTATCTGAGCAACAGAACAGAGAACAAATTCTGGCAAGTTTGGAAAGATTCATTCGAAAAGAGTACAATGGTATGTAACAGGAGGTCGTGATTCTTGGTAATGCTTTCTGCAGCCATGGTGTCCAGAGCATGGAGATGTGATTTGTCTCATTTTATTTTCCTTGCTTTAAGCAGTGGCATCTCTTTTCCCTCTGTATGGAAAGCTGTCTTGCAGACTTGACACTGAACATCCCTTCATGCTGTTCCATGGAAATGTCCCCAGAGTGGAGGGAAGAGCTGCCAGAGTAGTAATGCAGACACAGGACTGTTGCAGTCAGGACAAAAAGAAAGTTTGGTTGGGTTTAGTGTTAGCTTTGGTCATGGGCTAAGGGCAGTTGATGCTTAGTCACCAGTGTTTAAGTGTCTTAGAACTCTTAACGAGTTTATCTTCACATCCCTTTTATAAAACAGGCAAAGGTGTCTTGCTACAGTGTTGGCTGGTAAGGCGCAGAGATGCAAAGTGATGTTTTTGTAGGTGGTGTAAAACAGTGCTAGAGCCAGGTACCAAGCGCAGGTGTCCTGAATTCCAGTCCAGGGAAGGCCATCCATTCTGTGTATTTGGCCTGTCATCAAGGAATTGTGAATTCCACTTCTATCCATTGGCTGGGCCTCCACTTACTGGCAGCAGCTGAGGATTGAGACCTCTTACAAAGCCTTGAAAGACTTAAGGTTTCCAATTCTATTAAAGGTTAGGAAAAAAACTGTGAATAGGTGTTAGATATATTTTCCTAGCATTGGTTTCAGTTGAACAGACAAATGTATTCTTTGCAGTTAGGAAAGAATTCCTCTTAAATACATAATTTTCCTTTCCTTTCCAAGACTGAAAAGACACTGTAATACTGTGTTGTAAACAAAGCAACTGGGAAAGAATGCTCCATAAAGTATAGTGATCTTACTGCTTATATCTTCTTGAGTAGGTAGAATTACAAAAACTTACTATTTGACCAAACCTACCTTGGCACAGGAAAAATATACAATGTAGAAAGGGGATGAGTGGAACCGGAAATTTTGCTTGGGCTGCCTTAAGAGTAGCTCTGTCTTATCTTTGGGGTGAAGCTATACTGGGGTCTGGGTTAGCACATTATTTTATTTAAAACAGCAAAATGCTGTCATGTATATTGCGCCACATTTAGAGGTGCCATTTAGTGATTATAGGAACTGTAATAGACCTCAGTCATAAAAAATTACATGGGCTTTATCCTGCCTTACTTCCTGTAAATAATTTTTGAAGTATTGTGCTTCCTCCTTTATGAGAGCTGAAGTCTTTGAGGTGACTCTGGAAGCTCTCTTGAAACTCATTTTTAGGGGCACCTGTACGTTGCAGTTAAGCAATATTGCATAATAAGCACTTAACCATTCAGCTGTGATGGAATTTACCTTTCTTTGTGTGTTCTTTTGATTAGACAAAGCCAGGCTTTGCTTATTTGGCTCCTCAAAGAATGGATTTGGATTTCGGGACAGTGATCTCGATATCTGCATGACACTGGAAGGCCATGAAAATGCAGAGGTAAGAGTTTTGAAACTGATGAAATCTGCTATTTTAAATTCAAGAATTCTTTAATTCAGTTAAGATTTCTGTCCACGGAAAAGGTAGGATTTGCTGGGAGCGCAGTGGCTTGTTGCACTCTGCACAATTAAAGCAAGAGACAGCCTATTTTACTTTAATGCCCTATAGACACACAGTGTGCTGTAGATCTCCACATAGAGCATAGAGTCACCAGTTTATTTAAATCCACGTGCTTGCTTATTGCCAGTACATAGACTTCTCCTCTATGAAATATATGTGATAGTGAATGTGCTTGTTGGAATAAAATCCATGTTTTAAAGTCTGAAGCTGGGATGTTTCTTTTTCCTAGAAGTTAAACTGTAAAGAAATAATAGAAGGTTTGGCAAAAGTCCTTAAGAAGCATCCAGGTAGGTTCTTTAAAATACCATTTGTTTTGTAGTTAGATTTACTATAAATCTAGTAAATGGAAATGTTTTATGTAGTAAATGGAAATGTTTTATGTACTAAAGTGTTGCTTCCCCAGGTCTGCGGAACATCTTGCCTATAACAACAGCCAAAGTGCCTATAGTGAAGTTTGAACACAGACGGAGTGGCTTAGAAGGAGATATCAGTTTATACAATACACTGGTGAGCATCTGCTTGGCTCTATGTTCAAAGAAAGCTGCTTCATTCTTTCTGCCTCACTCAAATAATCATTTGAGGGAATAATTTTGAAACCAGAATGAAAATGCTTTTGTGTGTTTGGGTTTTTTTCCTGCATTATTTAAATTCAATGGCCCACACCCTCAGTATGACCTGATGGCAGAGCAGGTCATGGCACAGAAAGCCTTTTGCTGTGGGTGCTGCTGAAAGTTGTTAGTGCCACAGCCCCCATGGCCTGTCTGCCCGTGAGAATAGTACAGCTCATTCCAGCTTTCACCCAGCACAGCAAAATGGCTCACATTCCTACCTGTTTGATTTTACTTTTCCTTCTTCCAGGCACAGCATAACACAAGGATGCTGGCTACATATGCAGCTATTGACCCTAGAGTGCAATATCTGGGCTACACAATGAAAGTTTTTGCGAAGGTAAGAGAAAAAGAACGTACTTCTTTGTGCAACACAGGTTTTTCTGCTACTGAGTTTGCCTTTTACTAATTCCATCCAACTGGAAAGGAGACAGTTGAGTATTGTGTCCATATCTGGGAAAAGCCCAGGGATTACAGCAGCTTTCTTCTGGTGGATTTGCCTTGTTTTGCTTGATGTAAAAGTCAGGAGTAGGTAGATAAGGGGTGATGTATGCCTAGCACATACACCTGATTTTAAGGGTTTGGAAATATCAAATACCAAGTCTGCTGCATCTTCTGTTATGATGTCCTAATTGAAACTTGCTGTTGCTTTTTATTCAAGCTGCACTATTAAATACACTCCCCAGACACATCCAGAGAAAGTTTAGTGAAACTGGGGCAGATCTAAAATGGCTTGTGGAGAGTGCATCATGCTACCAGAAGTTCCTGTAATAAAATACATCAAGATGAATAAAGTAACTTTGTGCCAGAATGCAGTGGACATGTTCATTATTCTGTCACCAAGACTAGGAATGATTGTTGTCTTGGTGTGGTCACAGTAGTGCACAATATTGCCATGTCTCTTCTGTGTCTGGATTAAAAATGATAATAATGAATCTTACCTTTTTTTGGTAGCCTTGCATACTGTTGTGTACATTCTAAAAATGTTAGATCAAATTAAAATTAAAAATTAAAGATCAAATTTCCAGGCTGTGGGATGCACACTCCTGAATGTATATGCAAAAATGCTTCCTCCTCTGCTTGCATTGGCAGAAAAACCAGGAACAGCTGTCACTGCTGCTGTTAATATGAAAGTAATTTGTGAATCCCTGTTTTTTCCAGACCTAGGAGGTTAAAAATATGTTGTTTGTTATGACACAGGCTTGAAACAAAGGATATCTTAGATGCAGGTGCTGTGGAAAGGTTATACTGTAATAAGATCCTCAAGCATAGTAAGGTAATTCCCTGATCAGAGGATCGCAGAGCGGTTTGGGTTGGAAGGGACCTTAAAGCTCCTCTGGTTTCAAGCCCTGCCAGGGGCAGGGCTCTTTGTTCCCCAGAGTTGTGCAGGCTGGGCCATGCTTCATTAGGGATGTGGTACATGCTTCCAAAATGCCATCTATTGCCTAAGTTGCCAGTACAACATGGAAATACTTGCCTATTAATGGAATTTTTATTAAAAAAGGGAGAGGGGAACCAAAGTAAGGAATCACAGAAACAGCTTGAGTGACATGAGTTTAGGAGAATTACATTTTACGGTGTCGAAACCTGGGATTTCTGTTTTGGGGTTTTTGATTTGGGTTTTTTTTTTTTTCAATTTGGCATGTTATAATTTAAAAAAAAAATATATAATTTGGCTAAAAGAAGCTTTTCTGGTTTTATGTTAGTTAATTATGCTGTGGATTTGCCAGATGGCAGTTGACTCTAGAGAGCATTTATTTTTCAGGCTTAATAAACCAGTTTTTAGTTACGAGGTGAATGTACTTGCTGTAACTGGTGGGGTTTCTGTTTGCTCTCTGACACAGTTGTTAGCCTGCAATAATAAAGTGGGAATTCAGTGTTTTGTTTGCCATGTGTTTTTGCAGCGCTGCGATATCGGGGATGCATCCCGTGGGAGTCTGTCCTCCTATGCCTACATCCTTATGGTTTTGTACTTCCTCCAGCAGAGAAACCCACCAGTTATTCCAGTTCTTCAGGAGGTAAGGTTGCAGAATATGAGGCTGTGAAAATAGGTGCACCTTTTCTTCAAGCCAAATATGAGAAGTCTGGGCTTTTAGGATCGGGGGGGGGGGGTGGGTGGGGAGTTCAAGGAAATAAGGGGCCCTTCAAATTAGCAGCTTCTTAACTCCCATTTGGTTTTAGTTGGTAAAACTTACTGAGAAAATTAGAACAAATTTGGGGATCTGTTGGGCCTAAGTTCTGCTGTTACCTTTACTCTGGGATTTTAGTCTTATGATGATATTTATATGGTGAACAGAATAGAAAAAAATTTGGCAGGTGGTATGGAGAGAAGGGAATTGTAATTATGAGACTGTACCAGATGCTGTTGAAATGTGAGTCCAGCTCTTCAACCAATTATTGTCAGAAGCATTATTTATTGCTCAACACTTTTATCTGTAAGAGAAAAAGTTTACTTTATTATTTGGTAAGGGGTAAAAAAAAAGATAATTGATGCTTTGGTCCAACTTTAAAGGTAATATTTCACCTGTGCCAGGAAACTTTATTAAGAAAATAATGTTCTGCATCTCCATTGTATGGGTGGAGAAAATATAATTAGGCAGCCCTCTTCCTCTTCCTGGAGACATGCTGGAACTCCCAAGCACGTCTGAAAATTATCCCTTTCTGACTTTTTTACTTTCTGTGCAAGAGGAAAATTGGCTTTAGCGTTGCAGCTGAGACTCATAGACTTTCTTGCTGATTCTTTAGTAGTGGTTGGGGGTTGTTACTTTATTGCTACCCTGAGAGTGCATTTAAATAACAGTGGAATTTCCCCTTGGCTGTGCTAAAGTCAAAATGTAATAGAAATCATATAAAGTCTCCTTAGAGACTCTGTGGGCAAGAGGGATGTTGGAATCTTGACAAGGTAATTCAGTCATGTTTCTTAGTTGCAAGGAACAAGTAAAAATTAAATATCCAAATAATTTGAGAGAGGTACGGCAATAATGCAAAATGACTTTCAGACTTTTTACCAATGGGAAATTCTGTCTGTATAAGAAGCAACTGTGAAAATATTTATATTTTTGTGTTATTTTTAACAGCAAAACTGTAAGTGTTTTATGGTGACTTGGACTTAAGAGTAGTGACTATTCCCTCTCTATTTTGGCAGATATTTGATGGCAAACAGATTCCACAGAGAATGGTGGATGGATGGAATGCTTTTTTCTTTGATGACATGGAAGAATTGGTAATATTCTAATTCCAGAAGAGTCACTAAAAATTAAACCTCGTTTTTATGGGAAAGTAATAAATTTCAAGCAGTGTAATATATGATTATTAAACTTCCATATCCATAATTAGAATTTCCCAAATGAGTCCTGTTTTGCTGAAGTGGGTGTCTGCTTTATCCTGGTTTAAGTTCTTTCTAAATAACATAAAGCAGGAAATATACTTTTTATTCTCAGAAACAGTCCAGGATTAGTCTTAACTGTAGTGATTTAACCTTACTTGAACTAAATGAAACCAAACCATTCACGGTAGACAGAGTGGTAATTAGAGAGGCATTGCAGGAGAAGCACTTCAGTAACTGTAGCTGCATAAGGTGTCTCCAATTGCAGAAGAAGCGCCTGCCTTCCCTCGGGAAGAACACTGAATCCCTTGGAGAGCTCTGGCTGGGCTTGCTGAGGTTCTACACGGAGGAATTTGACTTCAAGGAGTACGTGATCAGCATCCGGCAGAAGAAGCTGCTGACGACGTTTGAGAAGCAGTGGACATCCAAATGCATTGCCATCGAAGGTGCTGCTCTGCTGCATTGCCTTGCCATTAACGGGGCAGTAATGAACCCTGGGGCTGGAAAACCTGTCCTCTTTGCACAGGATCTTTATGTGAAAAAACCTGCCAGCAGTGTTTTAAAAAAGTCCTACAGCTCCTAATATAAGATTAGACTCATAACTTTTACTAAATGTCAGTGAATCACTCTTCTTACTGTATTATGGGTAGTCACATGTTTTCAGAACACTCAGCATTGCTCTGCTGTGGTCTGCTCTGTGAATGCATTCAGAATGGGATTCTCTGCATTAAAACAGAAACAAATCTGTTGCAGCATGTTATTTTCCAACACTGATTTGGTTTTCTCCCTTCTCTGCACAGATCCTTTTGACTTGAATCATAATCTCGGTGCTGGAGTCTCTAGAAAAAGTAAGCCATTAATGTCTGCTAGTGATTAATCTTCACTGAGTTGTGCCTTTTCTGTTGTTTTCTAATAACTTCGTCTTCCTTCAACAGTGACCAATTTCATAATGAAGGCATTTATCAATGGCAGAAAATTGTTTGGCACCCCATTCTACCCAGCTGTTGGAAGAGAAGCTGTAAGTTTTCAGAGTTTTCAGTGTGCTTTTTACTCCTCTTTTTCCACTGAATTGATGCACCCAAGGCAAATTTCTTGTATGTATTTATCAATTTGGTATGCACAATATATGGAATTATAGTGCATAAAATGTACAGCTTAGCATTGGTTAGTCAGGCTCAGAAGTGTATTCGTGAAACATTATACTGGAAAAAGTGCTCCTCTGTGCTCCAGGGTCCAGCTGTTGAAGTGTAATCTGCAACTATATTTTTTTGTTAATGTGAGCACATCAGCTGGAATTAGTGTTTTTAACATCAGCTTAGAAAGGTATTTTCTAAAACTGTTTAGAGGATTTTCTCCCTGTGACTTTTAACTAGGCTTGTGATTCTAAAGGATTCGAAAAATATTTTGAAAGCTTTTATTTCCCATCATCCTTCCCTATCTTCTCTTTTCCATTTGCTTGTTTTATCTGTGTTTTTTTTTCTGAGTCGGTGCCTCTATTTCAGTCTTTCAGGCAAGACAGTGCTTTCACAATATTTATGTTGCTCAGAGGCTGGAAACTGGCCTTTGTGCTGACCCACAGCAGAACTGCAGCTGTCCTGAGCAAATTCCAGGGGAGGGGAGGGGGATACAGGTCAGTCTGCAGATGCTCCATCTGTTCCCCACCTGAGCTTTGTTCTGTCCAGGGGGACATAATCATGTCATTTGGGAAGGGACATTGGCTGCTTTGAAAAGAATTCAAGCGGTGACTCAGACACCAAAATAGATCAAACTTGCCCTGTGAGGAGCCTTTGGGGAGGTGGAAGGTAAGCAGCAAGCTGGAGCCTGGATGAGCTGTTCTGCAAATTCAGCCTCTGGCCCTGAGACCAAACACCCCTTTTTAGCCCAGGCTGTTCCATGTCTCTGAAAGAGCTGCCATTATCTAGGGGAAGAAAAGGACCAGGAAAAGGACCATCCAAGAAGTAGTAACATTTAGGGAACAATAGGAGATGAAAGCTGTCCATTATGCTTCCATTTCTCAGTCTTGTCAGTGAATGGTTTATATATTTTATCTGTCTGATGTGTTTTTATAGGAATACTTTTTTGACTCCAAAGTGCTGACAGATGGGGAATTGGCACCCAATGACAGATGTTGTCGTGTCTGTGGAAAAATTGGTCACTACATGAAAGACTGTCCAAAGAGGAGGAGGTGAGTAATATAGAAAGCTATCATAAAATCTTTGAGATTCAATCAGAAGAGATTTGGATATTTGAAGATTTAATGAAAGTCAAAAAAAATTGCTGAATTGAAGAGAAAATCAAAGCTTCATATCCAATCCTCAGTTTTCCATCCTTTCTTACAACATTTCTAATCATTTCTTTAAATCTTAGAGTGCTTATGCAAGCACACGCAGAGTAAAATCAAGTCTATAGTAATATGTAGTCAAGTTAAAATTTAGATCACTAAATTATCTTTCTATAGTGTAAACATTCAGATGGAGACCATATTACTTGGCTGCACAATTTGTCATGTATTAAAATGTATTTCCTGTAGTGATCATGTTCAGAAGACAGTGTTGAATTTGAATGTTCTGTAGATCTGATAACAAACATCTGCAAGGCAGGTAAAAGCTCATTTATTCAGCTCTAGGAATAGTTTAAATGTACGGAGTTAAGGTGTGCTTCTGTAACATCATATTGGTGCCAGCCACTAATTCTTTAAAGGATTCTTGGTCTCTTCGTCCCACAAAGTCCTTATTTTACAGCCTTTCGTTCAGTCATCAGAGTTCAAGATACATGAACGTGGACTGGAACCCTGAGGTCACAGGAGGACTATTTCTTTCAGCTGCTCTCTGAACAAGCACTAGCACATTGAATTGCATCACTTTTTTCTCTCCATCTGCCTCAGGCAAAGGAGTTGTGATCTGCTCTTCATACAAACTGCTACTATAGCACAGCCACACAGAATCTCTGTCAAGTTGTATATACAGCTCACAAAATAATAGTAATATGTAGCAATCCTACAGTTACCTTATGGAAAAAGACCTTTACTTCTTGTCTTGGTTCCTGATCCCTACTTCACTCTGTATTAGTACAGAGTGTTTGAAAGAGCCTTGGTGCTTTCTTTCACATCCTGTCTGGACTCAGACACTCTTACAGAGAAATATGTCCTCTCCAGTCAGGGGGAGGTTGTATCTACAAGGCCACTTGTTTTGGGTATGTTCTGACTCAGAGGGATTGCTGCACACACCTCCTCCCAAGCTACCTGGCAGGCTAAGCCTGCTCGGCTGCAGGCACAGTTCTGCACTAATACAGTCAGACAGCTTTGGGACAAGTCTGAGGAGCTTCCAAGTTCATCAAGTTTATACAAAAAGGTTGCTAACCAGCCCAGAATCTGAAAGTGTTTTTCTGGGATTCCGAGGATATTTGTATTCTGGGACAGCTGTTGGTTGTGTAACCATTTCCTTTGAACAACTCCACAGGGGTTTGGGACTGGGTGTGTGGTTTGGTGGTATTACTAACAGAAATTATCCTTCAGGTTGAAGAAAAAAGAGAATGAGAAAGATGATGAAAAAGAAGTGAAAGAAGATGACAGAGAAACAAGAGAGAAAAGGTGTTTCATCTGTGGGGATGTGGGTCATGTTAGGAGAGACTGTCCCGAATTCAAACAGACCCGTCAGAGAAATAACAGCGTGCCAGGTAAGTTAGTTTGTGTTGTTAGTCTAATTTGAAAGTTCTGAGATCCCTTTTCTTTACATTTTTGTATAGATCTGGTAATTAACCAAAAAAAAAAAAATCTTGCAACTAATGTTTTCAGTCATTGCTTTTAGTCTAAGTGTTGCTTTTCTTCAAGGGGAGTAATGTCTCCTGAAGTACAGCCTTTGCATGGGTGGTAAAACTGTACTCAGCAGTAAGTATAGTGGACTTCAGGGTATGGCATTACCTGTCTGCCACTCACACTGGGTGTGTTTAGAAGTAGTAATACTAATAGTAATAATAATAATAATTGAATGCATTTCCTCTCCCAAATGTTTCTCAAATGTTAGCTAACCCTCCACCATCTGTGAGAGGTAAGTAAATGTATTTTCACCAAAAATCCCAAAAAAAGTGTGCAGATGGATTAGGAGGCTAGATCCAGCTTTCCAATTCCTGATAGTACTTAGAGACTAGTCTAATTGCAAACCCATTCAACTTAGGCCCTTAGGTGGCTGTTTCTGTGTTCTGTTATCCTTTACTTTTTTTTTTCTTTACTTTCTTTGCCCAAAAGTTTCTGCTGTTGCTTTTTAAAATGCCACTACTTACAGTAGTAGTGTGGAAACCGACCTCATAGCAAAGTGAGCCTTGTTCATGCTGGAATTTGTTTTACTCAGAAATAGATTTTGTATTTAGCTGCCGTACCTGTTAATGTTGTCTGTTGGCAGCAGAGGGACGGGTTTTCACTTAAAGGAGAGGTTCAAGAGATTTACTTACTCTGTCCCATGAGTTATTGCTGCCTGCCAGTTCTGTTCCTTCTGTCACCTGTAAGCTGGGGCTGTGCTGACACTGCTGTTCCCTGCTCAGGCACGCAGCTGGTGCGGAGCATGGTGAATTCCCAGCTGGTGGCCGTCAGCCAGCAGCAGGCGGAGCGGCCCCTGCGCACCAGGCAGTCCTCGGAATGTGTAAGTGCAACGAGCTGGGGGGTTGGAGTGGGCTGGGGCAAACCAGCCGTGCTGGGAAGAGCTTGGTGTGTATTTCCTCAGATTGTGGCCCTTATAGTGACAGCATTGCACTCTGACACTTCATGAGACTTTGATTTGTAACAGCGTCTCTTGGAGAGCATTTATGTCTTTTCAAAGTGGAAAGCTGTAGTCAGATTTCACGTGAGATACCTTGTGATTCTGAAAGGCCAGAGTTAAGATAGGAAGCCTTTCCAAGTTCTTGTGGTTAGTTATTCTGGCAATATTCTGGAGCTACTGAGGGAAGTAAAGTGTTGCTCACTGTTGACATGCTGGAGACTGAGGGGAGTGACAACCGTGACTCACTCCGTGGTTTAAGAGGATTGTCTTAAGGGACTGTCATAGGCAGGGAACACAGATGCCTCAGACTTCAATCAAAACTCTGCCAGGGCACACTAGAGCCACAAGCAGAACAAAGGGGAAATTATTTGTAGTTTCGTCTTAGAATTTGTTCTAGTCTCTGTAAAACAACATAAAAGATGTTTAACCTACTTTAAGTGTAGATGGGTAGCAGAGGGTATTTGAGCAAATACAGCTGCTGGCATTTAATATTTTTGGAGTACAGCAGAAATTCATTTGCTTTCAGCTGTTAGTCTAAGAAACACATGCCTGCTAATGAAGCAGGCAGGTAAGCAAACAGTAATCAGGGTTGCTGATCACGAATGCTCTAATTGATCAGCAAGCATTTATTGGTATGTTGGCTCCAGTAACAGACACCCTGTGACATTAGTTTTGCTATAATAATGTGCTGCTAAGAGGGATTGATACAGCCCTATCTAACTGAAGGGCTGAAGTGTCACAGGAGGATTTTTTGGGGAGCTTTGTATTTCTGCTTGGGAAATTGAAGCTGGACGTGTGAGTGCACACACAGGCAGACACATGTGCACTGGATCTACTGCTTGTGCACATTCTTGTGTCCCCTGGATGTCATTTGGCCAGCATTTCTTGAGGAATATGTGCTGTGCAGGAATTGTTTGAGGAGAATGGGAAGGGGGAATATCAGTGAAGCAAGAGGTAGAGAATAGGAAGCAGATCAAGAGGCTGGAGCTTAATACTCCTCCAGTCCTGCTGCTGGCATGTCCAGTGCGTGCTTGTGGTGGGTTGATGTTTGCAGGGAGGATGTAATCTGTGCATGTGCTTTATTTTTATAGCATTTAAGCTGTTAAACTAGTGGTCACCTTTCAAATCCCAGTTTTACCTTCTCTTCCTGGTTTGACAGAGAGATATAGGAGGCACTCATACAGGGGCAGTTGGAATAGCAGCAGGGAGCAATCCCAACTTCTGGGCTTTTTCCCATGCACAGACACAGAGCATGCTGCAAGAAGGAATGCTCTGGCATGGGGAACTGCTGCAGGCCTCTGGTCACTGGATAAAAGTGACTGCCAATTTAAATGGACAGGGGAGTCATCGATAAGGACAAGCTGCAGAGACCTTTAACTTGAGGTGTTGGACAGCAGCTGAGGCACTTGGAGCTTGGCTGGGGGCTGTAGTCCATGGAGAGAAGACTGTCTTGGGGAGAGGATGAGATCTGAGATTGAGGTAATCCTCTCTGGTTTAGGTACCTGTCTGTCATTTGACTGCCTCTTTGGAAGCACTTATCTTATGCCATCAGCATCTTGCCTCAGTGCTTAGAACCAGATTTAGTTAATCCAGATATTGGCATTAAATATTGGCAGATAAATTGGGGAACTCTTTTCTCAGCCACTCCAGTTCTTGAAGTGCTTCCTTTCTTAGTTGCAACTCCAAACAGATGAAACGGCCTCATGCCTGTTTCTGTTGCTGATAAAGGGAAAGCTTTGTAAGAGTTCTGCAAAGGCTGTAATAATTAATATTTCTGTGCCTTTAGCCGTGGCCTAACATCAGGTTATGAAGGTTGAAATTGGGGTTTGGGGTTTTGCATTACTCGTTTAACAGATTTAAAACAAGTGAAAGAAATATTAGGAGCTTTGGAATGACTTAACAAACTGTGTAGTGATAAGAACCACTCTATTTAGAAATGAGATTCTGGGTTGTAGTAAATAAGTAGGGTGGGGAAGACACTGATTAAAAATCAGAAACAGATGTGTGAGTAGCCTAATGTCAAGCTTGGGGCTAATGTTTGCTCAGAATCATGCTTCTGGGATGGGCCACATTAACAAATGAAATTATCTGTTGGTGAAAGTCAGTGTCAGTGGAACTGCACTTGCTGAAACCAGCAGGGACTTGGGTGCAGTGTTTGGGGTGTTGCTGGGGAGGGCTTTGCCTTTTTTATGAATAGTCTAATACAGTGGGTGCTTATTAAAGAGAACCACCATTAAATAAGTAGTGAACTAATCAGAAATACGTATTTTTTTTCCCCTCCAGTCTGATTCGCATCAATCATCTTACTCTCCACAACCTCAGCAGTTTACCCAGAACTCCTCTCAGCCAGCCTCCATTAACCAGACTCAACCACAATCAATATCCCAGTCTAAGCATGTTCCACAGCCACAGCAGGGTGCACAGCCACCCCATCAGGTCCAGCTGCCTTTGTTTAACTTTCCCCAATCTCCCCCAGGTCAGTATTCCACCTTGCATAACCTGGGACTGCTTCAGATGCACCATCACCAAATTCAGCTTCCCAACACTTCTTGGCCCATTCATGGGCCTGTTATTCACTCTGCACCGGGTAACCCTCCTCATTCTACAAATGTTCCATTTTCTATGAGATCTGGCAGCAGCAGCACCACAAATAACCAGAGCAGTGTAAGCTTGAATGATCCCAGTATCATCTTTGCACAGCCTGCTGCCAGGCCCATGGGAATTCCCAGCACTTCTCATGAGGGACACTGGCACAATCCTGTGACTCCAAACTCACTGGTGAACAATGGCACTGTGGGCAATTCAGGTAACTCTTCTCTGTTGTATCAAACCTCTCGCACTTTGTGTACCAGTGTTAAGTGTTACAGAAACAGCTAACTCCTGCAACTTGTTTTCAGTATGATGCTTGAGAAACTAAACCTTTGCCTTCCGTGTCTTAACATTTTCATAGGAAAAAAAAAAATTAGGCAGGTTCTGTAACTGTGACTTGTCTGCCCTTGTGGCTGTGCAACAATGAGAAATCCTGCATTCAACTGAGAAATGTCCTAATCATTGTTTGAGTCTAAAGCACATTGCTGTGAATATGCTGATAAATGATGGTTTTGTTGTGTTATAGAATCATAGAAACATTAAGGTTGGACAAGCCCGCCAGGATCAGTATTTTGTTACATAGTTTATTAGATAAATGCTGAGACTGCAACCAGGAACTTAGAGAGTGGTAGGATTACAGCAGTGCAAGTTGAATATTGCCTCCTTGCATTTAGGACAATATCACATCATCTTATCCATTCTTTGTTCCTGGAGTTTATTCTGCCACATTCAACTTCCATTATCTCGATGTCGATTCCTGAAAATACATTTTCCTGCAACAAGTGGGCAACAGCCTCTCACCTCATAGCACAACCAAGTGTGATTGAGGCTGAGAAAAAGCAATATATAATAATTACAGCCCATTCAGTTTTCTCTGCAGCATGAACTGTGGCAGCCCCTAAATATTAACTGTTATCTCTAGATCATGGTAATGGCCTCCTGATTTATTCTGAGTGTGTAACTCTTCCTATGTGTAAAAAAACCCACGTCCATGATACAACATAGTCGGGCAGTTCACGAGGTGGAAATTCTGAGTCTCCTGCCCAGCCTTTCTCTGCACTAATAAGGTGATTAACAGCAATAGGAGATTTTCAGCTGAGTCAACAGTGAGGAGTAATTCACCAATGAGTTTCAAATACGTGTTAAGGTGCTGGAGATATATGATTTTCTATTCAAAGCTTTGTGGGGAATATATTTTAGAGGATGCAGAAACTGCTACCCATGTGTTTTCTGTGTCTCCAGTGTGCTATGTTCCTCCCTCTCCATTTCTGATCTTGGTTCTCTGTCCAGGCTTGTCTGTCCCCTTCTGCATGTCCACCGCAGCTTTGACTTTTTCTCAGGCAGCTCCTTCCAATCCAAGTCTCCTTGCCTTCTTTCAGACAAGCTCCACAAATTCTAGTTTCTTCTCCATTCTCCAGTTTTCTTGTGCTGTCAATCACAGTATTTTTCTTCCCATCCCTCCTCTTCCACCTATTTCCGACCTCATCGCACTCCTTTTCCTAGTTCCCAGTCACAGTATTTCTCCTCTTTGTGTTTAATCAGTTTTATTTCCCTTTTGGCTTAGCTGCCACTAAGGTGGACGCACAGGAGAGATGGGCTGTCTCCTCCTCTCTCTTTGGTTTCTTACTTGTCTTGGGACAATTTAAGGACAGTAAGTTTTTGGAAAGTTGGTCTTGGCTCACATAACCTTGACTTGGAAGGAGCTGCTTATATTTTGTTTTCAGTAGACAACTGATCAGAAGTAGGATCATTAGAAGTTTTAGACAGACAACTTTTTTTCATGCATAGTCCAGAGCTACACCTCATATTGTGTGTCCTGCCTTCTTGGATGCTTGATTTCTCATCCTTAATGTTGCAGTGATACTGGAATTTTAAATGGAAGAGCTTACAAACTTTGGAAATAAGTACACAAATTATATTTTTAAAAATCAATTTTAATATTTTTTAAAATGAATTTTAATTGATCTGATCTAGATAGCAAGTTTCTTAAGCATATAGGTATTAGTGGAATTCCAGTGTACTACTGAGAATTATTTCTTGCAGTAGGATAATAGCTTTCATGTCAGTGGATGTTTGTGTGGGATCAGACAGTAGTAACATTGTTCAGACCTTGTATTTTCATCATGAGAATGACATAGGAATAATTAAATCGTAGGTCTTGATTTTAATACTGATTCATCCTCTCTCTTCCTCTCCAATAAATTCTATTATAGCCAATTATGAAGTAATTTAGTTGGTAATTTTATTGATGTATATTTAAAAACAAAGTAGCACATCAGACTAATCACATTAAGTCCCCTCTACAAACTGTTATTTAAGATGTAAATTGTATTTGTGACTTACTGTTTAATTATTTCAACTTGCAATGTGCTTTTCCCTTTTAATTGAAAAATAGATCAGGGTTTCCAAGGACAGTTTGGTAAAATGAACCCTCCTTCTGTCCCTTGGGACCATGGGACCCCTACCCATTTTCCTCTCCTCCGAGGAGCGTGGCCTTACAATATGCCTCAGAACTACATGCAGCAGGGAAATGCCAGCTACCCACCGAACAAACCTTTCTACCCTCAAGGTACTAGAACCAGTATGTGCATCCACAGCTCATGCAACGTGTCTCTGTGCTGTCTCAAAGGCTTTCAAAGCCAAGCAATCATGTTTCACCTGCCAGGCTCCCTGTAATGAATCCTTAGAGTCCAATCAGTGCTTCGGCTTCCTCGAGGGATGGATGGATGGATGGATGGATGGACATCCTTGTGGGAGGGAAGGGGTTAAATCAAATTCTGCCATCTGAGCCAGTTTGCAGTCTGGTGCACTCCTGGCCTCTTCTTCCTTTGCTGCTACCTCACTGGAGAGCCACCTCTGCCTAACAGAGGTTAAGATGATTGGCCCCTGAGCATGTTAAAAATATGAAGACATTTCATTTGTCCCAATTAATTTTATTTTACTTTTGTGCCTTGCTTTGTGAAATGACTTATATAGATAAAAACTTGCAAGACCATAGAATAATTTGAGGTTGGAAGGGGCTTCTGGAGGTTACCTAGTCCAGCCCCTCTGCTGTCAAAGTTAGGTCAGGTTCAGTTAGTCAGGGTACTCTGAAGGAGTGACTTTATCTCAGCTCTTTCTGATGCCAGTGAAAAGCAGAGGTGTTCAGCAGCTGGCAGGATTGGGAAGGGCTGTAGGAAAAAGACCTCCACTACAAGAGAAATGATGCCCCAATTTGCCTTGGAGGATTTGCAGTTACATGTTGCTGGGTCCCCTGGTATAAACTGAGATACTGGTGCAAATCCTTTTTGAAAATCTATCCACTGGCTGTAACAGGGTTTCCAAGTGACCCTAAATTTATCTAAAATCCTGAAGTTCTTTCTCTTAAATATACGACGTAATGCAGCAAAATGATGTATTGGTAATTCTTAGGGAATTTTGGAGATAGGATTAAAGTAATTATCCCATTAAATGGGTTAGTTGTATGGAGAGCATTTGTGTCAGTCTAGTAAATGGCTTTATTTCTAGGCTAGATCAGTACACTGAATGTAGCCAAGCACTGTTAAATGCTGGATTTGCTGAAGTAACTGTGCTCCATTTTCTTTTAGCTGGTCCACTGATGCAGAGTAACCAGCGTTTCCCGCTTCTGTCTCAAGGACACCCACACTTGAATCTGAATTACATTCAACAGAAAAAGTGAAATTCAATGGGATTGTGGGTGGGTGGGGGGAGGGGAGGAAAAAAATTCAGGTTCTGATTTAAAATCTTAATGCAACATGTTTAGATACAAGATTATTTAAGACTGTTTTTAAACTGTATCATTTGTACATAGATATGAACTATAGTTTTTACTAGTATCACAAAACTGAGTGATACAAATTTCATCTATTTTATTACCCTATTTTTAAGGGGAATCGTGTTTTGTTTTATCTTGATAAACTGTAAAGAGAGAGAGAATTTTTAAAATTAAGTTCTTTATTTTCTATTAGCTGTATTCATACTTTGGTTGCTTCAGACTTTATATATATTGTTCTAAAAAAAAAATAAAATTAGAAGGGGATTTCATGTGTTTAAAATTTTGTCACTTCTATTCTTTACAGAACTATGTAGTGCCAAAAAACTTTTTAAAAGAAAAATAAAACTGCAAAAAAAGGACATAAAACTTTTTCCTCTTCCCTATTTGTATGCATGCTTGCTTTAACTGGAATTAAGAAACTAGAATAACAAAAATGGCTTAAATTTAAAGATCTTAGAAAGATGAGCATCTTAAACAAGACATACAGGCAGTAGACCTGTTTTTCTCCATAGTCGTGGGGCCACAAACTATGCTCAACATAGTGGTTTGCTGTCTTTAAATACATTGAACTGAAGCACTTTGTACTCCTTGAACCCTCTGAACTGTCTGAGAGGCAGCAGAAGCAGCAGATTAACTTGAGGGTGATTTTTACAAAGGAACCTGTGACAGCTGCGTGCTGGAGAGCAGTTTTGGGTGAGTTTTTCACTGGCTTTTGACAGTCTTGTTTCCCCTCCTGTATTGGAGCTCTGAGATAGCTCAGGGCTGGTGGCTCTGCAGTGTTGGGGACTGGAACAGACACTTCCTTGATAACTGAACAGCACCCAGATTTGACAATGAAGCAGCTTCAAACAGGGAACATTTAAACCCACTATAACAAAAGAAACAGCCAGAAGCCTTGAAAGACAAACCTTTTTTATTGCTCTTCACTAGTTTTTATGGGCCTCAAGGAAAACAATTTAAAAAACAATTCTCAAATTCTATCACAAAGATAACTAACTCACTACATAAAAAGTATCCTTAACTTTCTTTTAATAAAAAAAATCCCAACACCAAACAAGACTTGCACAAGAGGAGAGTGATTGAAGAAATGGGCTGCTAAAGCAGCCAGCACAGACCCAGCTGTCCCATAAAGCAGATAGGACAGCATTAGACTGCAGTTTAAGGTCCTTAAACTGTGTGCTGGGTTTAGTTTGTCATTCATTCCCTCGACGACTCTTTTTGTGACTTTTCTTAGATCTGAAATAGAAAAAAAGCTGACACAGTACTAGTAATTCATAGACCAAGGGGAGCCTTAGCAGGAAGAGGTGTTTCCTGCAGTCAAATATGGATGGTGTGACTTTACAACACTGAGAAAAGCACCCAGTGAAATAGTAGATCTCCAACACTGTAAAGCCACCTTCAATCTCCAAGATTAAATGGCAAGTAAGAGCTGCTACAGCAATACAGATACCCTTAAGAAATAGGTCAAGCCTTTACCTTTCAGGTGATTTGGAATGACTTCTGTGTCTGTGACTTCGGTGATGCCCTGTGAGATAAAATGGTACAGTTACTTCCACACACCTCAGAATTCTTTTTTGCTTGCCAATGCAATCTGCTCCTAGTGCCCAGGTGTGCTGGATAATGGCAGAACAACCCTAGCCTTAATTAGGCACTCAAATTAACCCCCTGGCAGTTATCTGAAAACTTGCTCAAGGCAATTTTACTTGCACTAACGGAGTTCTCCAGCTGTACTGTCATGTAACCAGCACTTTTGTCAGCCAGATTAAACACTGATGCTAGTGACACAGATTTTTCTTGCAGTGGATGTTCTCCTGATAAAGACTTGCCAGGGTTAATCTGCAAGTGACAGAAATACCTGGAGATTTAGATCTGGATCTGTGGCGCCTTTCCCTGGACCTGCTGCGGTGCCGTCTGGGGCTTTTGCTGCGATGCCTCTCCCTGCGTGGTGATGGGCTGAGAGAGAGACACTGGTCAGAGAGCTGGACTAAAAGTGCACAAGTTCTAAGATTAAATAACAGAATAAAACACTACCTTCTTCTCTTTGGAGAGCGACTTCGCCTGCAATTGGGGGAGAAAAGCAAAAATTACAAAAAATCATGAGCAGAACCGGCTGTTTAATTCCCCACATCCTCCAGCAACAGCACCGGGGCTTCCCCTACCCCTGTTAGTGTGTGCTTGGCCTGCTGCACGAGGACCTGCTTCTGGACTGGCTCATGCAGTGAGCAAGGGAGGTTAGTGATGAGTTTTTCCTGGCTTATTATTGGTAAGAGGAATTACCAGGATCTTCTCTGCAGCCTCTGGCATACATGAAAACAAAGCACTTGTTTCTCCTTAACATCCTCACTGTATTGTCAAATTTAGCTAAAGCTGGCCAGCAAGTTCAGGAGTTACTGAAGGCCTGGAGAAACAGGCAGAGGGGTTGAGTGTGGCTGTGCACTGCAACTCCTTACTTCAGGAAGTGGCTAAAGGAATTTGGATGTGTGAGAGGTTCTGGCTGAACTGCCACCTTCACCTCTGTGCTCCAGGCACCTGCAGTAGAATAGGTAAAACCATAGTGAGGAACAGCCACGTCACCTCCTTGGAGACCTGCTGCGGCTGCGCCTGTAGCGCACAACGGGAGATCGGCGGGGTTTGTCCAGGTCTCTGTATCCCCTGCGCCGGTGGTCGGGAGATGGTATTCGCTCCAGCTGCAAAAGAGGAGGGGGCAGGTTCTCTAAGCCTTGTTTCATCGAGGTTTTTAGCTATCAGTAAATATTTCTGAACTATATAAATTACAAAAGTCATGCAGTCAAGCTTCTCCATCCTCAGGTATCTCATGTGAGTGGTTCTGCCTAAACCTGCTCACTGGAAATTAAAACAGCCACTTCTCATACTGTTGGTTCTGAAGAACTACAGCAGCAATGACTGTGATGGTCATAACTTTCATCATCACACTCTGCTCTTTCCATTACACATACATGTAAAACCATTTACCTGAAATACGTTTAACACAGATCCAGATTTGTGGACTTCAGGAGACAGAAAAGCTTAACAAACACAGAGTACTCAAGAACTGCTTCAGGATCTAACAAATCCTCACAAGCTGCTTATAAGAAAATATTTTCAGGGGGAGATAAGAGCTGCCAGCAGCCTCCTGGTGCCTCCCCTCAAATATTTATTGTAGACCACAACATGTTCTAAAGCGGTTCAGCTTTAACCATCCCTTTCCAAAATAGTTCACCAACCTTTTCATCTTCCTCTTCTTCTTCCTCACTGGATTCTACATCATCCATGTCTTCTTCCAGAGCACTAACACGAGGCTCGAGTTGCTCAGCTTCTTCCAGAACGTACCGTTTCTAGGAGAAATGGCAGCTTTATCCAACATAACCCAAGTAAGAACAAACACCTGAGGAGGCATCCATAGCTTAGACAACAAGCCAGGAGCTGATACAGCCACTGAACCTGATGCAGTTAAGAATTCCATAACCATCTACTTTCCCCAACCTGCAAGCGAGGCAGAATGATATCGCACACACGTTCCTCGTGGAGCAGCTCGTCAATGAACTCATCCACGTGCATCAGCTCAAATTCTGCGGGCGAAAAACAGCATTTAAGAGACAAGATTAGTGGCCAAAGTAAAGATGAAACACTCCAGACAATTTATGTCAAGTGGGCTGGTTATACCACAATTGTTTAAGTTTATACTGCTAAACAGAATATTTACTTTTATCTAGCATGATAGTTGAACAAAAGAGTACTAAGAAACCACAGCTAAGCAGGAGATCTTACCCCCATTTCTGTTCTGACTCTTGATTTTTCTGTAGTCGTTGTACAGAGGTTCCAGGTACTTGTAGCAGTCGATGGCAGTGCCTGTCAGCCTCATGTACAGCGCTCCAAGCATTCGGACATACCTGGAAACGGAACCTCCTCATGGACCTGGGCTTTGTGCACAGGTCGCAGTTTGGACAAAAGAGTTTTTCCCATAAGTTTCTGAGGAGAATCAGTACAGTAAATAGAGTACAAAGCCATTTAAATTTCCTCCTTCATATGTTCAAGTTTATGAAAAATAAATATAGTCAAGTGCATATATATACACACACATACACATAATGTCTGTATGGGTGTATCATCACTGATAAAGACGAAAGAAATACCAAAATAAAATTAGATTAACGTGGCTCCCTTTATGTACCTTATTCCAAATACTTCAGGCAGAGGTTTATTACCAGGAAAAACACATACCACAAGCGCAAGCCACTCTAAACACAAATGACAAGGAGAGAGTTTCAAAAGCAAGGGAAAAGACTTGGGTTTGAGCAAGTTTATCAGGGCCCAGTGAGAGCTAAACCCTGTACTGAGGTATTCCTGGTATTTTTGGACAGGTACTCATTACACCAACACAAAATAATGGGAAAAATCGCGCTACAACTTACTTGAAGTCCTCGTTTTTTATGAACTCCACGATGATGTCCTTCTCGGGCTGGATCTGCAGCATCTTCAGCGTCAGGCACAGGAAGGGCGTGGGCTTGATGTTCCCTCCATAGACCCCCCCCACGTACTTCAGCTCCATGGCCTTGTCCACCACCAGCTCGGCTGCGACAGGGACGGGACAGGCCGTCAGCAGCAGCTCCCGCCGGGCCCCCCGGCCCGCCCCGGCCCGACCGCCATACCCGTGAGGCCGAAACACTCCTCCTTCCAGTACTTGGACTCGTAGATGCGCGTGCGGATGATCTTCTCCACCAAGTACTGCGGGTTGGTGCCGTGGATGCTGTGCGCGTCCTTCACCGTGCGGTTGGCCATGGCCGCGGCCGCACAGCCCCGCTCCGGGCCCCGAGCTCAGCCGCCAACTCCAACCTCCCCCGCCCTGAGGGGCTCAAGCACCTTCCGCCTCCGGGGCGCGCCCGCCGCCCTCCATCTTGCCTGCGGGCAGCCCGCCACAAACATGGCGGCGGCCACGCCCCTCCCGTGCGCGCGCGCGCGGCCGGGGGGTGGAGCTCCGCGCGCCTTTGGCGCGAAGTTCTATCGCGGTGTTCGCGGAGGGGCTGCGGTGAGTCGGGGCTGTGAGGGGACGGAGAGGGGACAGGGGACACGGAGGGGACACGGAGGGGACGCGTGTCCTGCGCGAGTCACCGCCCACCGGGACGGGCTGTCCGGAGAGCGTGGAGAGTCTCCCTCGCTGGAGGTATCCCAGAACAGGTCTGAACGCCGTCTTGTGCAACGTGCTCTGGGATGACCCTGCTGGAACAGGGAGGTGGGACCGGATGAGTGACTGTGGTCCCTTCCAGCCTTACCCGTTCTGTGAGGAGGTCTGGCGGGTTTGGGGCTCCGTGAGGGCGGAGGGTGGGTTTGGGGCTGTGTGAGGGGATCTGGCGGGTTTGGGGCTGTGTGAGGGGATCTGGCGGGTCTGGGGCTCTGAGGGCGGTGTGCGGGTTAGCGGGCCGGTGGCGGTGGCGAAGCCTCTGGGTGTCCGGGCCGGCGGACCCTGTGCCCTGTGCCGCCATGCGGGGCTCAGTCCCTCGCTGAGGCGGCGCTGCCGCGCTCCGGACCGACGGGCTGGGGCGGGCGGGAGGTGATCGGCACCAAGGGCCTGGCCCTGAGTTTCCAAGGTAAATTCTTACTTAGAAAAAAGGAAATAAACAAACCAAACCAACCCGATCGCAGTGAGGTGTGGAAAACAAGCGAGGTTCAGTCTCCGGTGGGCGCAGCCCGCCCCGCTATGGCGGCGGGGGAATTGAATAGGAATTGAATAAAAATTCACTACTAAATATCTTCCTTTTTTCCTCCTCCCTCGGGGAGAGGTGTCTGGAGGCTTTGGGGAAGTTGGTCTTCTCTGAGCGAACCACCACGTTCTTCGTACACACCGAAAGTGTTTGTGGCATTTCTATGTATCTTTCCATCTTGCCTTCTTTTGGTTTTAAATAATATTTTTAAGTGTTTGCTTGTTTCTTTCAGCTTTTTCTTGGGAATCATGAACACCCGGCAGCAAAGCAAACTTATCTACTCCTGGTATGGAAAACCCATGAGCTCAGACAGAAAGCTGAGGACTTCCCAGTACAAGTAAATGACATTTATTTCTTCTAACATTTATTTGCTCAGGGAAACTTAATCAATTAATGTTTCCTTACCGTTCTGATATAGTTTAGGTTAAAGTGGCAGGCAGAGAGAATATGAGTAAGGTTTTGAGCATTTTGTTGTGACACTGCACATATATAACAGAAACATTGTTACAAGGCCCTTGAATTATAAATTGTATAATGTAGACCGAAAAGCATTTAACTGTATCTGAATAAGAGTTAACTGTCTAGTTGAAATATATATGAAAGCTAATCAGGGAACTAAATTGTAAGCTTTTCAAGAAGGGGTGTAACTAGCTGTAAAGTTGACGGGCCATCAGGTTTAATGATATGTGATTTAGGAAGAGTATGAACTTCTGTTAATCTGCCTGTCTATCCCTTTCCAGGGGGATCATTATTACCTCAGAAAGCAGCAGAACAGAAAGCTGTATACAGCTTGGGGACTTTGTTCTAGTGGAAGGGCTGAATGCAGATCGGCCTTATGTAGCACAGCTCCTGGATTTATACGAGGATGGTAAGAGAAATAACAATTTCTATCTGAGAAATCTTCAAATGTTTTAAAGTTACCTTTTCGTGGGGATGTAGTGAGCATTAACACTGTATCACTGGCCTAATTTATTCAGAAAATTAAGCTTTGGTAATTGTTTCATCTGTATTCACATGCTCGCCAAATATTTCAGACCGCTGGCTAATTTCAGTGAAATTTGATACATAAGTAGAGAGTTTAAGGACTTTTTATTTTTACAGTCATTTTGCTTAGTTGTTTAATTTAAAAGAAATGGTCCTTGAGGAAGACAGTGTGAGTTCAGGCTTTATTTAAGGATTGGAGAGTCCAAATGGAGCAAGAGCATTGCAGCCCTGAAAGTTGCATCTTAGGAGATATCAGGCAATTTAACAGGGCTGAGCAAATGGGGTTTGTTACTTCTGTCCCTTCTAGATCTACTTGTTTATTCCTACATATGAAAAGATACATCTCGGGGCGGGGGAGGGGGTGTGAGTGATACAAAGACTATGTCTGATCTGAACTGGGAGCTCCTCATTGGCTATGTTTGATTTCTTTGCGCAGCTTTGGTTCTTTTTGTGCCATCACAATAATGCTTTGAGGTTTTCTAATTTTCTTTACCTCTTTTAAAACATAAATAAATACATATCACCCCAGCTTATTTATTTACTAACGGATGTTTATTGTAACGTAAGTGAAGATTCTTTTTGTTCTGGAATGAAACACATGGAACTTCCTCAAAAACAAGATTTTTCTTTTGTTATATGTCTTTGACAAGGTACTGGTTTGTTAGGCAGTGAAAAAAATGTGTCTGGCTTCTCAAACTACAATGGCACTACAAATAACGTTCTGAAATGTCTCAGTTCTCCTTTTAGGCCACTGCTTTTAGCTAGTGAGGTTTGAGGAGATCACATGTATGCAAATAAGGAACCTCTTCATCTGTGATAGTGAACTGGTGGTCTGGATCTGGTCTCCCTGTATTTTGTGGTTGAGACCCTGTGTAAGTGTTATCTTAAAAGTCTCAGCTCAGACATCGATTTAGCTCAGAAAATGGGAATTGCGATCTCTTACCAGGTGCTTTCTCACCAGGAAGGATTTCTATCCTTGATGGCATTTTGGTTAAAGTCATTGAGGTCTGGCCCTAGCTATTTACAATAAAATTCTTCACTGACTTCTTCTCGTTGTTCCAGGTGCTCAGCACAAACGTGCAGTTGTGCAGTGGTTCTGCCATATTGGAGAGATACCTCAGAATAAAAGGAAGCTGCTTAAAAGAGAGGTTTCTCCCCAGGAGGTGTTTTTCGACCAAGTTCTTGGCTATGACACTGATATAGATGCACAGACCATCATTAAAAGCATCATGGTATGTACTGCAACCTCTCTGCACAGAGAGGGAAGAGAGAAACAGGAACAGTGCTGTAGTGAAATAAACTTATGCTGGTGTAAATGTAGGTTGAAGTTGTTGCTTTATACAATGAAGGATTGCATGAGTTACAATAATAAGATCTGTGAATAGAAAATAGCTGAATGTTAATGTGTGTGTGCTTTGGTATTTTCTGTTTTTGCAGGTAATACCACTACATCCAGGGGAGGAACTACCTATTACATTAAACAAGGAACAGACTTTCTATGTAAAACAGTCTTGGGATGGCAAATGCTTTAAGGCTTTGTCCCCAGACACGTTCTCTAAGCTGAAAGCCAAGAAGAAAAAAGGCAGCACCCTGGACTCGTCAGAACCATTCATTCCTTCAGACAACCTTACACCCCTGAAAAGAGAGACAGAGAGTGCTGTTCGGAGTGCCACAAAACCCAGAAATGCTGAGCTGGGAATACAGTCAAAACATTCTGCTTCCAAGTCCTCCCTCTCTAAGGAGAGGCAATCACAGAGAGCAGCCAGTGACATCAAAACCCCAACAGCAAGGAAGAAGCTGGAGTTGAGCAGTACGTGCATGGCAATATTCCGTCCATTTGGTAGTTCTGAATGTAGCCTGTCTTGTGCCTCTCCATTTTAGGTAGTTCAAACAATGGTAACATTCAACATCAGCATTTTTAGCTGCCTTGGTCAGTCTTTGGGACCAGCCCGAGCCTTTTGGGCACATCAGTTTTTTGTCTTGTCAGTTATTTCGATCAACTTTACTGCTTATATCCAACTGCTGTTGCAAATGTTTTGTTTGTAACTGAAGTGCTTGTTGACTGAAGTGCCCAACTTGGCCTCAGAACGTCCCCCTTTCTTTAATCTTCTGCCTAATGGTGTTCTAAAATGTTTCCATTGAGCTGATTGACGAGCATGTTTGATCCTATGCAACATGCGGTATTTGCAACATGGCACCTCAGTAAAGTTGTAAGTGATGGAGGTAGTTAGAAAACAACAAACGTGTCTGTCTTCTCTTTAGTAATTTTTTACAGGAAGTGCATGCCTACTACTGATCCAGCTCCTTGTTCCTGGAGTGAAATGCCCATCTCCTTCAATAACAGCCAGTTGCACCATGTCTTCTGTAAGTCAACCAAAACAGCCATACTGAAGCCTGACAAAAGTTCATTTTGCTTTTGATTTCTAGGTCCCACAGGATCTAAAGGCAGGCTCCTGGGAAGTGAAGTTCTGGACCTTTTGGATGATGCCATAGCACCGTTAGAATCAGCAGCTACTAAAAGAAAAGTGACATTCACAAGTGATGTTTTAGGCCCACCACCAAAGGTCCCTTGCAGCAGTGATAAATCCAGGCCTGTATCTGACACTGCAGAGCCCTGTCAGAGGTTCAGTGACATAATTCGATTGTCCCCCTACACCAAGGCCAAAGACTTCAGTGAGAGAGACAAGAACCTTCCTGGGAAAGATGACATCATATCGTAAGTGAGAGCCCTTTTATTGTTGTTTGTCTGTGGGATTTCGTTTGTGTGTCTTTCTCTTCAAATACATTTAGGAAAGACTTCTGGAGATGAGGAATTTTCCTCCTTTCCAAGAGTAAAGATGCTGATGTGACAATGGAATTTACACTTCTTTTTTTTGTCACTTATTATATAACATAAAAATGTTTACCTTTCATTGATAAGGTAATGATGTATTTATAAATCTAAAAAAATCTCCAGAAACTGTCAACCAATAATTAAAGCATCTGGAATTCATCTCATCTTGTCCTTTGAACTAGTAGGAAAGTTTTGTACTAACAAATATTTCAGTGCTAGGGAGGAAAAGCACCCAAGAAGACAGCCAAGGAATATTAAAAAACAAGAGGAAAAATATAATCATAAGGGCAGATCAAAGAGAGGCCCAAAGGAAATAGTTTTTGTCCTCTCTTTCTCTTAAAAAAGAATAGGCAAAAACCCCACCTCTAAACCAAATAACACCACAACTGTTTTGAGCCCCTGTCCCTCCAGTTTGGCAGTGCTATGTTTGCCAAGTATAGCCAATATATTGTAGGTGTTTTTTCTTTTTTCTTGGCAAAGACAAATTGAAGAGACAGTGCAAGAGGGGGGGGAAACTGTGCTGCCAGTGCCCATGCCACAGCCAGTCTGTTAATGACAAGTAAGAATTCACGCTGGACTGGCAGCCGTAACAACTGAGCCTGAAGCTTGAAGGGCCTTCTGTGTGTCTTTACAGGTGCCATGCAAAGAAATACAACCAGCTTTGTGTTCTTTTCTTTCCAGTTTAGTGGGACATCAGAGAGGGGGCACTCAGAGCCCTGGAGTGACCCCTCGCTCTGGCAGGACGTGTGCGCGGAGAACCAGCACTCTCATTGCACAGCACATCAGGTAAGCTTCGCACCCCTGACGCCTCGTTCAGGTGGCTGGTGATGGCTTGAAGCTTTGAGGGTTTGTCTGGCATGACACTGAAATGGAGGTGGCTCTAGGAGTGCAGCTTAATTGCAGCGGGAGTAACAACTGTCATCTTCAGAAGCATAAAGCTGACTCACGGTGTTCTTTGGAAAACTGACTTCCTCTAAACCTCCAAACTGTTAAATAGCCGTGGAAAATCAGCAGCTCAAGTGGAAAACACGCTGGTTTGCTGATTATGAGAAGTGCAGAAAAAGCTGAAAATGCACAAATGAGGCTTTGTAGTGTTTAGATTTGTATGGATTTTTTTAATTTCTTACAGCGTGTTGAACCAGGAAGATGATCTGTCCAGCTCTGACAGTTCCTATTCTTCAAGTAGTGAGGAAGAGGAGGAGGATGATGTGCCCTGTACACCAGAAAAGAAAACTAAATCAAGCAGAATATTCAGCACCCCAAAATCTTCTAGCAAGTCTTCAGTTCACACTCCTGCAAAGACCCCAAAGAAAACTGTAAGGTTCCATCTGAAAGAGCTATTTTTATTATTTCTGAGCCAGTTATTTGAACGCTTGATGCCTGTGTACCAGAGTTAAGTATTTGAACCCCTTAGCTTTTAATGAAGCGTTATCTGGATTAATTTAGTCTTTGATATCAGTAGGTTATGCAAGTGTATAAACCACCTGCATGTTGTGACAATGTTGATTAAAAAACCGGGCTAAACAGGGAAAATATCAGCTTGGGTGCTCTACAGCATCATGGCCTCACCAAAGAGCATGATCAGCAGTTCCTCGTAGTGTGCTGGCTGCTGATGGAGATGGGATCCCAGGCTGCAGGAATCTTAGGCCTGGCTCATTAAGGCTGTATTCAGCACCTCAGCCAGGCTCGTTTTTACTCTGTGTCTCAGGAAAATGAAATGTCTAACACAGAAGATTTAGTGTAACTGGATTGCAAGCACAGCAAAGAAGAATAATTAAGATACTGCATGGCTTTTGTTTGAACAGTGACGTTCAGATAGATCAGTTTCTATTTGCTTGCCATGTCTTGAGAACCAGATCACTTTGTAACACAGTGCTTCAGAAAAGCATTACCAACTTGAAAGTTAAAAGGTATAAATGCTTTGTCAACACCCCCTTTCCAGTTTCCTTTTCCTCTTAGGAAGAAAACACCGTAAGGCTCGTTTAGCAATTCCCTTTGTAAAGGCTGTTTCTCTGTCCATCTTGTGCTCTGGCATACCTGGGTAGTTTGTGCTTAAGTAATGTTTGGGAAACTCACATTAATCATTAGTCTCCCACAGAAATTGCTGCATGTAGGAAATCTGTTTGAGGTTGTAGTTTTCCTTTGCAGCCTTTACCAGGAACACCCAAGACTCCCCGGAATGCCACTCCTGAAATCCCCAGGCGCAGCAATGCAGCACAGAAACCAGCCAGTGTACTGGAAGAAGCCAGATTAAGGTAACCTGTGCTCAGGGGAGGAAATCATCTTTATTTGTGTTAGGTATGCACAGCAGTAGCTATGCTGAAGTAGGGAATGTCATCTTTGCCTTATTGAATAAAATTGGTAGAAATGCATGATAGGAGAAGAGCCCCTATTAATTTACAACACAGTATTAGATTTACAAATACTAGTCATATTTACAGTGCTACTTTTACAGTCTCAAATGATTTTAACCTGTCTTATCAGCTTTAGATTGTAAAGGTACACTGTTTGTCTCTTCTTTGTGTCTGAAAAAGCTTTACAGGTATCACTGTAGATCTTGACAGTGGGGGGAAAAAGGCATTAGGGATTGACCATATCTTTCAAACTGGGTTTTAAAGTCAGTTTTCTATAAGCACTCTCCCCTGTTTTATCCTACCTCTGCACTGACTTACAAATAGTTTGTGAATTAAAACAGCTGGATCCTTATTGCTACCTAAATTAAAAACTCGTAGAGAGACCAGGCTGTTTCTTTTGAGATACCTGAGACTGATGTTCAGACTTGAGTATGTAAAAGAGATTTGGAAAACTCCACAGCTGGCTGTTTGTTATGTCAGTAGGTCCCTCAGCTAGAACTGCCATTTTAATTGTCTTTTTCTTTTTGAATCAAAAGGCTGCATGTTTCTGCTGTCCCAGAGTCTCTGCCTTGCCGGGAGGAAGAATTCCAGGATATCTATAACTTTGTGGAAAGCAAACTCATTGATGGTACAGGAGGGTGAGTTTGGGAGGCTGTAACCAACCTACCTGTGGCATAAAAGCAGTCAGACAACACACACTAGTTTTATTTAAAAAGTTATCATTACTTAAAGTTCCTAACTGAATTTTCCTGGTAGTATTCTTCATTAAGAAGAAAGAGAAATAATGTGGGCTTCTTTATTGCACAGATTCAAATTAAAGACCAAAATATAACTAGTCGATTTTAGATGTCTGGGGAACCATTTTTTTTTTTTTTAAGAGGTAAATTACATTTATAAAGTATCTTAAATCTCTAATTGCTTCAGGAATAATAAAAACCCTCATGATCCTCCAGTGTGTTACATGTTCCAGTTTGCTGAAATATAGGGAATTGCCTGAAGTGACAGAGGAGTACTCAAGACTCGTGTCAGAGGCCAGGAATTCCAGCTCTTTCATCCCAAGGACGTTACCATTTTGCTCAGGCTGCTGTTCTCCTGCTGTAGGTGCATGTACATTTCTGGAGTGCCTGGGACGGGTAAAACTGCAACTGTGCACGAAGTGATTCGCTGCCTTCAGCAAGCTGCAGAAAATGATGAGCTGCCGTCCTTCCAGCTGGCGGAGATCAACGGCATGAAGCTGACAGACCCTCACCAAGCTTATGTGCAGATCCTAGAGGTAAGTAAAGCCTTGCCAGGGGCTCTCTGGTTTGAAAGAAGAGGTTTTATGCCTTACCATCAGATCCTCAGTGTGTTCCAGTATCAAGGTACTTATGTTACATGGGTGGGAATTAACCTTCTGAGGCCTGCATTAAGATCACCCAATAGGCATTAGACAGTAACTGCTCAAGAGCTCTGTCAGTCTAGGCTAACTTTAAGCAAGTGATCTGTAAATTAAACGATTTCCTGAAGCACCTATTCCATTTTCATGTAAACTTCTGTTCCATTTATTTGAGTTTGACATCTTTCTGAGCAGGTAGTGGCATACAGTGTTCTAGTATCCCTCTCCTCATAGCTGGGAGTTAAATTACCATATTTGCATCCTTTCCTTTAAACCAGCATAGACAGTGTCTTACAGAGGGATTTATTGAGGCCAGGTCACTGTGTTTCTTCAGCACAGTGAAGGGCTTCCTGACAATTACCTTATCTCGTGGTAGTGTTAATGTATTTTAACATCCTTTGTTCCTATCTCGTTCAGCATCAGATTTTAAAATTAATAAGGAATAGACATTTGGAAGTGAAAGCTGTTGCCCCCCACGGGTCCTGAACTCTAAGCAAGCCCAGTTAAATATCCTTCAGGGGAGTCCATAGTCGTATGAACCACTTATTTCTCCTGTTCCTTTGCCTCAGCCCTTATCCAAGTACCCTGGCCAAGAGCCAGGCTGCTGCTGCTGCTTTTGCTTCATCTCTTGCTGCAGGTCAGTCTCGACCTCCAGTTTGCTGATGTTTCTTTGCATGACTGAAACAAATCCTGGAGTGTTCCCTCCTGCAGTTGCCTCACTGGCAGATGGAAATGCAGAGAGAAGGTACAGGCACAGGAAGCCCTTGACAGATGATAGAGATAAGGTTAAAGACAGTGTCTAGTTCCACCACGACAAACAGAACTCTTTTTGGTGTATTGGATGCAGAGTTCCAGAGCCATAGAGCAGGATTCTCTGGAATCCAACTGCTTTGTATGATGGATTCAGACTATCCTGACTGAACTGGAAACATGATACAAGTATAGATTATACATTATTGTCATGCTCTGACCTGTTTCATAATTATGAAATCTAAGGTCAGTTCATAAGGAATTCTAGAAAAGAAATACAATTTTAAAATGCAATCTCCATTTTGCTTTATGGCTTGACTCTGAACACTGGTGAATAATTGATTCACATATATAGTGTAATTTTGACATGTCATGCTTTAAATTCTGGATATCTTTGGACCTGCAAGAGAAGACGTCAGCTCATCTGTTCTGCCACACAGATTGTTGCAGAAGGTGTTGAAGGTATTTTTTTTAGCTTAGAGTGGAATAAGTTTAGTTCTAGATCCTGCTGATGATTCATGAATAATTTAATGGGAGTCCAAGATGACTGAAGTCAGGCAATTCTTGTCAGCTGACTTAGGTTTTCAGTGGGTGTGTGTGTGTTCAGAGACACCCTTGAGATATGCTGGCTTTGGAGTTCTCTGAGACTGGGTTCAGGATTTCTTAATGATTCTAAGACAAATTGCAGAAATTTCCAGTGGCCTTTCTTTTTAGCTATGTTATTGTTTTCTTTCTGTTCTCCTTCATAGACAGTTCCTGGTAGACCTGAGTGATTTATGAGCCACTTTTTCTGTTTTTCACTCCCCAGTGGGAAAAAAAAAATCCAGGTGCTTAGTGTTGATTGTTAGAGAAAGATAAAACTGAATAGGAATTAAATGTTGGTGTGATTAACCTGCAACACTGTTTGATCATTGTCCAGTTACTGACAGGTCAGAAGGTGACAGCAACCCATGCTGCAGTACTGTTGGCAAAACTGTTCAACACACCTGGGCCCAAGAGGAAAACCACAGTGCTCATAGTGGATGAGGTGAGACAAAAATCCTGGGTTTTCTTCCCTTGAAATATCATAAGAAAGGAGGTTTTGGAGGATGGAAAAAAAGACAAATTAGACATGTTTTGAGTGTATCATATGTGATCTCAAAGGAACAGACTTAGGAGAGAGAGCACACAAATAGTTTCTTTTACACAATGGAATTCAGTTTCCTAAAAAGGCTGAGGATCCTTTTGCCATATTGTTCTCTGCCTTGGATTTCACATCAGTTTTGTGTTTTGTTTCAGTCCAAGACATGGAACGAGTAATATCAAGTTCTAAATACCACAGAATTCTGCTGTGTTTTGTCTGGAAGCTGCTGATTTTCCAGTGAGAAAACTCTGCAGTGAAATAAGTGATATCCAGTGTCGAAATGCCTCGAATGTGCTGTGTTCAATAATAATCCAATGCACTCTTATTTTTGCTGTTAAGCTAATTCAGGTTCTCACATGCAGGGTCTTTGACTCTTGTCAGATGTAGTATTAGTGTCACAGCAGTGTTTAAAAACTCCAGCTGTTTAATCATTCTACTGTGGTTAATGCTGTTCAAGCATCTACAGGACTGTGCTTTTCCAAAAGAGATTAGAGCCCTAATTCAGAAAATGCAGTCCTATTAGTAAAAGGAGAAAGAAAAAACAGAAGAGGCAGCTTGTTCAGGGTCACATGAGAAGTGGCAGAGTTAGTTCTCTCAACCCCCCCTCCCCATCAGGTGCTGTAAATAAGAGGCCATTCCTTTCCAGTCTGATTGTTCTTGTTGTATCTCTGCAGCTTGATCTGCTGTGGACCCGCAAACAGAACGTGATGTACAACCTGTTTGACTGGCCCACCCAAAAGCACTCCAAGTTAATCATCCTGGCCATTGCCAACACCATGGACCTGCCAGAGAGGATCATGATGAACAGAGTCGCCAGCAGGCTGGTATGTCCCAGCAGTTCTGTTCCTACGCCCTAAAATGAGAACAGGTTAAATACTGGATGCAATCCAAAGTAATCCAGGACAAGGGTAGGATTGGTTATATCAGAGGTTGAACAATGGTTTTTATAATTCCCTCTCCAGAGGGCTGATAATGAACATGTAAATCTTGGCAAAGTAAGTTTAGGAGCCTGCTTGCTTACTCTGTAAGTACATTGTCTAAGAATGAATTAATACTGATTTTTTTTTAAATATATAAAGATCTGGATAATCAAATGCTGTGCTTCATGGTTAAGTTGCTTACTGTAGAGCTCGGAAGAATTCTCTTCTGGTTTCCCTGGCTCTTTCCCCTTTAATTCCAGGCACCTCGTTACTTCTGTTTGCCTGGTGGAGCTGGTGGATCTGGTTGGATCCCCTTGGACAGAAAGTTAGGTGTGCTCTACACCTGTGTTGAATACGTTTTCTTGGGTCATTTCTTCATCACTGTTCTGAGCAGTGATTTCCAAAAACAGTGCTCTGTGCCTCCATCCTTCTGTGACTCCAAAATAGCTTTCCAGAGTGTGAATTGCTAAGCCCACTTCAGATCAGCTGAGTCCACATAGTCACAAGGGAGAAGAATTTTGCATAAGAAATACAAGGCCTCCTGCAGAATTATGAAAGGCAGTGCACCATCTGTAACACAGATTTGTCCTCATCTGAGAGCAGTTCATTAGCTTGAGCCATAAGAGGATTTTTAATTCTTGGCTGAAGAATTGCTAACGTGAAGTCAATAGTGAGACTGTGTACCCTTGTACAGATTTGCTAAAGGAGAGAGGAATATTTTTTCACAGCTGCTGCTGCTACAGTATTAAAAATTAACATGTAAAGAGTTGTAATCAAAATAGTTTTGTGCTGGGGGGCTCTGATTTGTTTAAAAGTTTTATAAGGGAAATTTAAATTCTAATAGGAGCTGCATTTGCTCCTCGGGCCTTTCAGTAGGGATATCCAGCCAGTGGTCCTCACTGAGTCACAGTTTTGTGGATTTGCACATTCATTTCACAAGTGTGATTGATTAAAGCACGTCACTTGGAGGGAAAAGATGTGAAAAACTGATTGCTCCTACCAGAGAAAGTAAAACTTCACCATGCAGGCCATGCTTGAGCAGTTGGGAGTTTTCCAGCACTGTAAACGCTTCTCCCTGTGTTGTGTCATTTCCTGTAGGGCCTCACCAGAATGGCCTTCCAGCCCTACACCTACAAACAGTTACAGCACATTATTTCATCCAGACTGAAGGGTGTGAAGGCGTTTGAAGAGGATGCAATTCAGCTGGTTTCCAGAAAGGTGAGCACAGAGCAAACACAAGGTCTTCATTTTGCTCTTGGTAAAGAGCAGGAGGGCAGAGGAGAGAGTTTTGTAACAGCAGTTGGGTTTAGTTCTGTGGTTGTTTTCTGTCTGGGAGACAAGTGGGGCACAAGTTGCAGATCATACATTATTCAGGGTACTTTCTCAGAAAACATTGCTAAAGCAGTGTCCTTGTTTTTCCCACCCACTTGGTGAAGGCAGCAGTACATTCTAAGAGCTGGAGGCATGACAGCAAGAGTCGTGATAATGCATAGTGATAAGATGTCAGGTTTCTCCAGTGTTTGGCATAATGTGAGTCATTGGATCTTCTTGAGAAAAATAGTATGCCAGTGGCAGTGGAAATATCCATGTTAATCTTCCTTCTCAAGATGCTTAATGCCTTGTCATAACAGATAGTACCTGTTCTGTTTGCAAGTCTTAATACTGCATCGTACAAAAAATAAATAATGCACTGGGGATCAGTAGCTTCTCAAATTGAGATGTGGGCATTGTTAATGTGGTGTGTCAGCAACCATATATTAAACTAATCTATTAAAATTGTCAGAACATCCAACATCATTGTAGGATAAAAAACCCCTAATAATAAATGTGTCAAAAGTAAATGTGTTTTGTTAGGAAGGAACCACCTTTTTGTAGGAATAAAAGCAATGATATAGACTGAATAACTGCATTGTTTTTCTAGTATGATTTTTCTTCAGAAATTTCTAAAGGATTTCTCATTCTTGTCTCTAGCTGAGTTCTAGGGCTGGTTGTTACCAGCATCTACTGTGAAAACTAGGCTGGTAGTATATCTAGTGAATGTTCATAGCTTTATTAAAATTATAAAGCACAAGTGGAAGGAAATATTTAGTTTCAAAAATTTCAGACACCTAAATATTGTCAGGCACTTGTAAATGTAAAATTCACTATCCCAGATATTCCTTTGAGACCTACTAAAATTATTAGTGTACTCTTAAAATCAGTATTATGATGAATATGGAAAAACTGGGGGAGGTTTTTGTTGTTATGCCCCCAGCTTTTTACGAACCTGAATTGTGGAGAGGGTTTTTATTGATAATTAAATTGATATCTCCGAAAGCTTTTGGTGTTGAAGTGAATTTACCACCTTTAATTTTTTTCTTCTTTAACCTCTGACTTCTGTAGTTACAGAAAAAAAGTTCAGCCTTGAATTTGTGATGCCCAGATCAGGGTGGGGGTGTGATGCCCAGATGAGGCTGTCGGTTTTGGTCGATCAGATTGTTGTTTAGAATCTGGGATTGTAGTACTGCAGTCCAGAGTGACACTGCTCTCCTGTTGGGTGCTCAGGGTGGTTGGGTTCTGTTTGTCTACTGATTCTTGCTGAGCTCTTCTGTGAACCTGAGGGAGGTTTTGCTCCAAGGCTGTCCCGTGTTCTTCCAGGTCGCGGCGCTGTCGGGTGACGCCCGGCGCTGCCTCGACATCTGCAGGAGGGCCACAGAGATCTGTGAGTTTGCCAAGCAGAAAAGAAGCCCCGAGATAGTGGGGATGGCCCATGTCACCGAGGCCATAGATGAAATGTTCTCATCACCATACATAAATGCAATCAGGTACGATTCTCAGAGGAGCTGCTTTGCTTTGTGTCTCCTTCACTGCGCTGGTTTCTCAAAAACACCTCTTGTGGTGCCAGAGGTGCAGGCTGCAATAAAATGGCTGAAATAAACTGCCCCTCTCGGGTAAAAAAAACAGCCTGCATTTGAATGTGTAGTTACCAAGCAATTTCCCTTCCTGATGTTTCACAAGTTCTGAACTTCATAAGCTGATTTGGTCTGTTTTTCCATTCAGGAATGCCTCATTGCACGAGCAAATCTTTTTGAAAGCAATTTTAGCAGAGTTTCGCAGGGCAGGAGTTGAGGAGGCAACAGTTCAACAGGTATGTTTGTGCTTCAGAGTACTCTTACTTTTTCCTCTTAAAAAGAGAGAGGCGCGGTCAAAATTATCGGACCAAAGTGTAAATATTTGAATACTTGGGGTTTTAGTCCTAAAATTTGATGGAAGACAATATAATGGCAAGGTAATTTGGGGCATGACTGCCCAGGCCAGGTGTAAAGCCTAATTTAATGCTACCACCTGGGTTTTTTACTGCTCAAAAAGCTTCAGTCTGCACAGTCCAGGGGAAAAGAAGCAGTAACAGATAAATGATGTAATTAAAAAATAGCAGAAAAGGTAGGTTGTTATATGTTCTGGGCTTTGGCTGTGTTAAAAAAAAAAACAACATAGCTTGGAATTGTTACTTCCAGCACAAACTGTTAGGACTTTGTCCAGGAACAGCAGCGTGTGCATTTCATGTGAACAGGCTGGAGCCAGTTTTTCCTCCCCTGCCATGGATGTGGAGGGAAGGAAGCTCCTCTTTATCCCCTGGGTGTACTCGATTGCAGCGGGCTGTAAACATGACCTGTGTCCTTTCCTCTTTTTTCACAGGTGTACCACCAGCACATGGCTCTGTGCAGGATTGAAGGGATGCAGAGGCCCACTGTGTCAGAAATGATGGCCATTTGCTCCAGGCTTGGTGCCTCCAGGCTCCTGCTGGTGGAGGCCAGCAATAAATACCTTCACATGCGGGTGCGACTCAACCTCAGCCAGGACGATGTCATGTATGCACTCAAGGAGGAATAGGGCAAAAGAGATTTTATCCCTTTTACTGTGTGTAAAGCTTTTAAATATTGCCTATTTTTATTTTTTTAAACTGTCCATAAAATGGAAATAGCGAGATGTATTTTTTTTAAATGCTTTGCCAAAATGTTAGATGCACTCTTTTTAATAATAAAGCATTAATTTCAAAGCATTTTAAATACTCCAACCTCCTTTGTTTTTAAAAATATTTTTATGTGCTGGTAACCGGGTCCCCTTTCACCTGAGGTGTATGAGCTTGAAATGGGTTGCTTGAAATATGGATTACCTGAATCCCCTTTCTTTGTTAAGACATGTGTTGCCTTTGGCCTGGTGCTTCCTGTAGTTTTTCCTTGATTATTTTTATACTCAACATTGTTCAAATGTCCTTAAACTTTCATTACTTGACATAATTAAGGGGAACTTCCAGTCTGCCATGCGGGCTGAACGGTTCAGCGGAGGAGACTGTTTTGTTAGCAAGAAAGTAAAAAATACCGCAAGAGACGTGTCATTCGGGTACCCAGCTCTTTTTATGGCTTAATATCACGGATTTCCTCAAAGGCTTCCCCTCAGGCAGGGCAGGTCGCCGGCGATGCGGAGGGTGCCGGGCTCGGGCTCAGCCGGCGCTGCCCGCCCGCCCTCAGCCGGTCCCGCCCCTCGGCGCAGCCGCGGAGCCGCCAGGGCCGCGCCGGGCGGGAGCGGAGCCGAGGTGAGCCGGGCCCGGCCGTGCCTTTCCCCAGCCCATCGCCCCTGCGGCCCCGTCGCTGCGCCGGGCGGGGAGCGCTCCCAGCCCACCCCGCTGGGCCCGGCGGTCCCGGCGCGCTGCCCGCCCGGGCCGGGCGGAGCGCGGGGTGCGGTCGGGCCGGGCCGGGCTCCCCGCGCCCTGAGGAGCGCCATCCGCGGGGCCGGCCCCGCTCCTTCCCGCTCCCGCCGGGGGGTGCCGGGGGAGCTGCGGGGCCGCGCTGCCTGCCCTCGTCCGGCCGGCGCTGCGCTGGGACAGGCAGGGCACTGACTTTGGGTTCCGTGTGCTCTCAGTCCCTCAGAGAGACAGCCCTGTGAAATTCATGAACCAACATGCTTGGCAGAAGACCTAAAAAGAGCCCGCAGGCAAAGGGCCAGGGAGCTGCAGTTGCGAAGCAGGTAAGGAGGGCAAAGGGCCAGGGAGATGTGCTTGCAGAGCAGGTAGGGAAACCTCCTGCTCCCGCTGCTCCTCAGGGTAGGCTGCTTCAGAGCTCTTGCTGCTCTTTTCCTTGCTGGAATCTCCCATGCCTTAATTACACTGCAGGACCATGGAAAAAATTAAATTGTGCAGTGCCTGTTTTCCTGATTTCTCCTCTAACGCATTCTTCTTAAAGTAAATAGCTGATATGCAGCAGAGGGAAGCCACATGTTGTTATGCTGTAATCTTTGCACGAGACCTCATGACTCATGCTTACAGTATTTTCTTAGCCTAGCTACGTTGAGATTTAATAACAACTTCGGTAACTCTGGGAAGGCTTTCCTTACATCTGTAAGAAAGCAAAAATAAGAAAACCAGAATATCAAGCAACAACTTCAGGAGCATACATGGGGGAACATTAAGTTGCTAACCAGAGACAGTTAATTTTAACTTCCCCGTGTACAGTCATTTTTTTTCTGGCAACAGATAGACTGATAAGCCTATCCTCCTTTCCTGCAGCTAAAAGTGAACTTAGATGTGTCTGTGTGCTGGGGTTTTTTTCATGCTATTTACCTTTGGATGTAGTTTCAGAAGCCTTGTGGAGAGAAACATCATTTAGTCAGGGTTGGCAGGTATAAGAAATTGGGCAACGGCATCAAAATTAGAAATACAGCCAGGACAAAATTCTCTGTAGAATAGTATAGAAAACCAGAGTACAGTTAGAGGTAAAGAACATGTTACAACTAGGATGGAACATTAGAAATCTTCAAAGGTAGAATAGAGGCCAGTAACAGGTGGAATAACTGGAGAGATGTATGTATGTGTGTGTATATATATATATTTATATATATATGTATACACAGTCTGCCTTACACCATGATGACTGTTTCTTGAAACAAATGGCTTGTTCACTTTCAAATTAACTCGCTTTAATCTGGTTTTCTGCTATATAGTGTGCCAGCTGCAAGTTTTTTATAACTATTTTTTTCTGATGTATTAAACATTTCTTTAACATTATTAGTTTCATTGGAAATGTGCTTTACTGAATGGATTGAGAGACCTGGAGCTGGCACTGCTGGATTCTGGTTTTGACTTCATTTGTCACTACACTGGGTTCACTTTGCACACTTGCAGCGTGGTAATGGACAGATCAAATGTGCTCCAGCTCCATTTTACATGTTGAACTTGAACTTTTAGATCTCCATTATAAATATTTCTTATTTAAATCTTGTCCTGATTTTTATTCCATTCTATCCCAGACTGCAAATACATTAGTTTTGTTCTATGGCCAGGAGATGGATAAGGCAGAGGGTGCCTGGCTGATCTGCCCAATGCCTTATGGAATGGCAAGGCCAGGATAGGTGCTAGTAAACAAATTGCTGATGATTTTGAGTGCTGTTGCTGTAATCTCTGTTTCTCAGCTATGCTTCACCTTCTCTGGCATTATAAAAGAGTTCAGGAAGGGACACAATATTTCAGGGCAGTAGCCACCACCACCTCAATTTCTACAGGGCTAAAAGAAAAACTTATTGCACGTACTAGTTTATAATCTGAGGCAGCTTCAGCTTCTTGCAGCATTTCAGATCCTTGAGATGGGAGGAGGTTGTTAACCCTCATAATAATGGCAACTGATGTTTTTTTCTGTGCTGGAGAGAAGCTCAAGTGTTCCCTCCTTGGTGCTGTGAGGATCAATAAGCCAACAGGGGCTTGTGCTTTGGAAAAGTCTGAGGAAAGCTGTTCCACCTACCTCACAGGATGAATCTGACTCAGTTTATTCATGTTTATAAAAAGCTTAGCATACTTCAACTAAAATGTTTTTTTTCTGGGGCAGTTCGTACTGTAACTAGCAATAAAAAAATTGTGATAAACTGCCAGAATGCCTTTTAGACTGGGACATCGAGAGGTTTCTCTGATGTCCTGTGGCATGTTTTGTGCAGTTGAGTGCTAACCCCTGCTGTCAGGCTGTGTTTGCTGTTATTAATGTACTCCCTGAGATGTTATCCCTGAGCTGATGATCTGTCCAGCCCGGTGGTGCAGTGTGGGCATTGCCGGGTTTTAAAGGCTCCGTGATTCCCTGGGTGTCCACGTGCTTACCGTGTGTTTGTGGTTTAGAAACCGAGCTAACAAGTACAGCACAGTTCTGTATCTAGAAAGCTTCTTCAGCAGATAAGGGTGAAGTCTCTGCAGTGCCCACATGTCAGACCTGTTGTGTGTGAACAATGAGTGAATATTTTTTAGCTTAGCTGTCACAGGCACTGCCCTGAACTTCCCTGATGGTATCTGCTTTATGAGGCTCAGTAAAACTAACATCATTTTATTTTACCTTGTTATGCCAGACTGTTGAATAGGCTTGATTTTTCAGAAATCGTAGTTTGTGTAGAGTATTTGTGGCTTATTAAGACTTATGTGCTTTACATCAGTTGTAAGTGCCTGGTATGCACTGTTTTTATTATAGAAGTGGTGTGATAGTGGGCTGTAAAAAAAGAAAAGAGCAGAATTCAGAATGCATGAAAATGTCTAAATAATCCATGCAGTGTAGTATTTTTGGATGTCATCTTTGTTCTGACTGCAGGGTTTTTTTATTCTTCTTTCTTGTTCTTTTCCCTGGGCTCCAGCTGGGGCTGTTTGTAGAGTTCAATCCTGAGGAGATGCTGTTGGGAGCAGAGGAAGGTGGGGATGATGGGGACCTGGAAGCAGAGCTGGCTGCTCTCACAGGAGCAAAAGTAAAAGAAGGGAAATCGAAACCAAAGGGGAAAAGTAAGTTAAAATATTTTATTTATTGGCAACCTGAATAACTTATTAAAGTTACCTTTTACAAATTTATCTAAAGTTATTATTTATCTAAAGAATCTTTAGGTTTATCTAAAATGTTTTTTTTCTGTCACTGGTTGAAGCTGAAATTGCAACTACCCTTTCCTTTACTTTGAAGGGGTTTAAGTTGTTACTCCACAGAAAGGGTAAGAGGTTTTTTTCATCCGTGCTCTTGTAGACATAGGAAAAAGATCTCTGAGGGCCAGCCAATTTAGTGACTAAATTTAGACATGCTTGTTTAGCATCTGAAGCCCTAAAAAGGTGTAGTAGGTGCTGGGTGATTTCTAAAGGGAAATTGGAGGGTGGATTGTTTGTCATTTGGTTGTTCTTCTGGTTTTGTTTGACTGAATTTACTGAATGAGCATTATATTTTTAGTTACTTGGAGTCTGTAACCAAAATTGAATCCCATTTTATGAGGGAAATTCTGGAACTGATGGAATTGTTGGGAGAATCCTGTACCTTGTGTTGGAAGAATTCTGTAGCTTGTGTTGTGCAGGAGGTTAGTGTGTCTCTTGGAATGGATCATTACTGTTCCTAATATTTTAAGGGTCTGTTCATTTTGCCTGATAGTGTTTGCATGCAACTGTGCAGTGTTTTTCAGGATTGCTGGAAGCTACTGTAAATCAGGGCTGCTGCTGAGAGGGATGCTATGAGCATGCTCTGCCTCTGAGCAGGTCGGTGTTTGTCGATAAACATGGGTGAGCTGGCTCAGGAAACCGATCTGTGAAAATAAACTGTTGTTGTGCTGGGCTTTCAGCTGAATCAGGGCCTTGATCTGGTTTGCTCCCTGCCTGTTTGGGCTGCAAGGGGGGGTGGCAGCCAGTGGTTGAGGTGGGACAGGGAAAATGGGACCTACCCTGGATTCCAGGTGTGTGAGATGCTGGAAAGAAGGCTTAGGGCACCTCCAGCCTTATTTGCAGCTCTGCAGTAATTTGTCTGTAATGCCACCCAGAGCAGCAGGGAAATGAAAGATTTTTAAATATTTAGAAAAAGTGACTCTATAAACACTGTAGTTGATGAGAGACAGACTAAATTCTAAATAATTTCCACTTCTCCAGATTAACTCTTAGAGCTAGTAAGCACAACTGTACAAAAAGCACAATAGCAGAATTTTGGCCATTGGACACAGGTTACTTGTGGCTAAAACATGCACGTTTTGAGGGTGAATCTGCATCAGGAGCTCTTGAGTTGTTGTCAGCTTTTCAAGTGCTGACTTCCTTCTCGCCCTGATCGTGTCACTTACTATGTTTTTTCAGTCCATTATTCTGAAGAGGAAAATGCAACTTCAGACAGTGCAAAATTAATGTTTACTGTGCTTTCTAAATGTATGTGTTATGGCTCATAAAATGATTTTCCAGAACAATTTGCAGCTACTCTTTTCCTGGTAGCATTGGAAGTGCATAGATGAGAAGCTTGTGGGAGATGGACAACTGGACAGCTGGCACTGGGGACTCAGGAGAGCTGGTACATTGTGGTGGTGGGGGCAGGATGGAGAGGAAAACGGAGGGGATACAGTAAGGACAGGGGAGAAACACATCCTGTCTGGAAAAGGACAGGAGAAAGGGATCCAGTACAGCATGAACTGGTACTCAGTTCTTGTCTGAGCACAAGATGCAGTAATTCCCTCCTAGATTTACATCCTAGAGCTCTGATGGGGGTGGGGAAGTATTGTCCTCCTCCAGCCTGAACATGCAGGCAGCAAAAGCTGTAGTGTTGCATCATCTTCAGCACAGAGATCCCTGCTCCCTGTGACTGAGAAATGCTGGCTGGGCAGCCACTTGTGTGTTTGAAATTGTGGCCTCAACTTGTGCATTGGATTAGAGCTGAACAAACCTTCTGAGGAGGCTTGATTGGATTTTTTTGCCTCTAATGGGGTTTTCTGTAGAGCCAGTTCCTTTGGATGTGACCTGGTGTCCAAGTTGCTCATATATTTGACCCTTAGCAAAACTCTGCAACATGTTTGATATAAGTACTAAAGCACTGATAGGGTAAATTAGATTATTTGAACAGAAACAGCTTTGCACCTGGGTTAATTTTCAGCTGATACAGCAAATGTAGGGAGTGGATGGGATCTGTTTAAATTGACTGTAAAGCTCTATCATGAGGATGTATATTTTGTGCAGCCTTCACTGCCACTGGTGAGTCACTTCCCTGTGCAGACATATGACTGTATCAGAGGCATTTCCATGGACAGCTGGGATTTGTGTGCAAACAACTTCACCTTTGAGAGTGTGTGGGGGAAGTTGATAGTTTAGGAAGATGTGGTTGGCACAGCATGAAGCAGAAATGAGAACTCAGCAAGAAGTTAAGTCGAGTTTTCAGGATGAAGACCAGAAGCAAAATTACAAAATGAAGGAGCCAAGAAAGATTTGGAAAAGGCAAAATCTCGTGGGCATGAGACAGCAGTGCAGAAAATGTGCAAGTGTCTTACTGCCTGCCTTGACTGTTACTCTGAGAAACACTACTATTGCTTTTCCTGGATGCTCACTTCCCCAGGCTGATCTTTATCCATGAATATACTGCATTTGCCTATGAGCTTGGCTGATAAAGGGGGCACAGGAGGGGAAGTCACTGCCCTCTTTAGCTGGTAGCAAATCCTTTAGGATTTATATCCAGTGACTGCATGATCTGTTACTTATGGTTTATGGCTCCTTGTGCTTTCCTGTTACAGCTCCTCTGCCCATGGATCATATTGAAAAGATGGCTGCAGAGTGTATGAAGGACCTGAACGAAGATGAGGAGGAAGATGCAGATGACGAGGACTTGGAGAAAGATACAGATCTGTTGGTATGCATAACTCTGTTAGCAAGAAGTTTTAGTATGTATTTTTTGTATTTTTTTTTTTAAGCAGAGCTGCATTTTGCAAAAATGTCTGTGAACTTTGTGGTGAGAAGCAAGTGGGAGAACAGGAGGAATCCCACTCTGTGAAATACAGCTGGTGTAATACAGCCAGGGAGATTCTCCTTAAACTGATTGCTGTCACAATTCTGCTGCTGCTTCAAGTAGTGCTTGTCTTGAGAGAATGTCTCCCAAGGAATTCTTGGTCATTTCAGCGAGTGATCTAATTGGCAGGATTTAGGGCAAGATGTTAAGCAGTGGTTTTGACTGCCATTGTTAGTAGATGCTTTTTGAGAATTTTAGGTTTAGGTTTGCATGATCTCTGTAAAAGTACTTCTGTGAGCTTCCGTAGCTTCAGATCTCCAGCCACGAATTTGTGTGGTGATCCTGAGCTGCAGTATGGCTTTTCAGTGGTATCTGGAACCAGCTTCGTTTTAAAATAAGAAATAAAATTAAATTTTAAAAAGGCTGGAATATAAGATCTTTAGACTCTTCACTTGGGTTCAAGATCCAGCCAAAGATTTTGGAACTTGAGATTTTTCATTTTTGTCTTTTGAGAACATAGAAAATTTTGAGGAAGAGCCTTTTGTTGGCATTTACTTTTACTTTAGGCAGAATTGCAAGAAGTCCTGGGGGAGGAAGGTGAGACAGGAAGCTGTGAGGATGAACTGATAGCAACAGAGCCATCCCCAGCTGAAACAGAGGATGAACAACCTGAGCTGCAATCACAGGTAGGAATGAGCTCCACGTTCCTCACAGTTTTGCTGAATCTCTGTTGTCGTGCTGGTCTGAGGATCTTAAACAGGGATCTTAGACAGGTCTTCTGTCTTCGAAGGAAGGGAAAACTGCACTATTGCTGTCTTCTCTGTGGAAACCAATGCTGTCAGTCCTCGTGCAGTCAAAGCCTTTATTCAATTACTGCATGTTTCTGTTGTGTGCTATAGATTCCAATGCCCCTGTACATTGGGCCCATTAGTAAAAAGGGCTTAGGGAGTTTCTGTAGAGATAATGGCAATAATTACATCAGCAGCCATCTGTAGGGTCTCTGTAGCTGTGGAGAGTTTGTAAGTAGCCACTCATAACTTTGCTTAGGCTGCTTTTGTCACTGAGCTAATTCCAGGCTGTAGGAGGAGGAAAAAGAGCTCTTGTTGTAGAAGCAGGTTGAAGCCCAGAAGGGAGCAAACTAGCGTATTTTAAAAATAAGAAAAGGAAAAAATCAGGCTTTGTGCCAAAATACCCCTTCACACCCTCTGTTGTGTGTGTTTGAGAGACTTTACTGTTCTCTTCACCTACTCACTGACCACATGGCTCCAATTACCCTGTGACTGTGAGTTTTCCAGATGTCTCCACCCGTTCTTCTCTGTGATGCCTTTGAGGGAAAGCCCAGAGGTGGGTCCAGGGCCCATTAGTGCAGCACAAACGCTCCTCTGTTTTAGGGGCTGTTTCTTCCTCGCAGGCCCAGTTCTCGGGAGCGGGTGTAGAACAGGAGTATTTGTATTTCAGTGCTGTGGGAAAACTCGTGGAGCTGGATGAAATAAGTTTTTTTTTTAATTGTTTTATTGTTTTTTTTCTGAGACCTCCTCACTTCCTGCTGTTACCAGTGAGCTCCAGCAGACCCTGGAGAGGAGAATTGCTGACTACAGGACAGCGATTTCCAACGCCAGGGAGGCGGGTGAGGGGGCCAAAATCCGCCGCTACGAGAGAGGCCTGAAGGTGAGTTGGCTTCACCAGGTGTGTGAGCGACGTGGAGGCAAAGGCAGTTCTCTCAAATGTAGCCTTTCCAGGTCTGTGAATTTGTGGTATTTTCCAGGGGTGTGAATTTGTTGAAAGGGGAGAGAGATTTTATTATGCTGCCTTGTGTTACTTTAAAAACATTTGTTGTCACTTTCTACCAACCTGATACAGCAAAGACACAGAAAAGGTGTAACTTCAGCTGCCTTTTGTGCATCAGCTTTGTTGCTGTTGAGTGTGAGCAGTGGTAGCTGTAGGCAGGGTTTGTGGAACGTGCTGGATTTAAACCCCCCCAGTCTAGATCTGGATTGGGCCCATGGTGACTGTTCAGTGCTACCTCAAAGCAAAGTTCAGGAGCACACACATTCCAGTTCATCCCTGTTGCCTTCCCTCAGGTACTAACCTTCTGCTCAGTTCTGTGAGACAGAGGGAAGGGGTACCTTTCCCTGAGTGTCTTGGCTGTGCCTGGAAATGTCTGGGAAAAGACTGGGATGTCTCGTTCAGGCAGTTAAAAGCTGCAGCACAGAGCAGTTCCCCAGCCTTGCCTGGTTTCAGGGAGTTAAAAGCTGCAGCACAGAGCAGTTCCCCAGCCTTGCCTGGTTTCAGACAGTTAAAAGCTGCAGCACAGAGCAGTTCCCAGCCTTGCCTGGTTTCAGGCAGGTGGTGTGCTTGCAGTGAATTGTGCTGGTTGGTGATTCCTGCTGTGCAGGGCCTTGATTTCCCTGTTTGCTTTCATCTGCTCTCCTGCATCACCTCAGGCAGCAGCTCTGTCTTGTTGAGCAAAGCTTTGTAGCTGAGAGCTGTGCTCTGAGAGAAGGATGTCAAGGCTCACTAGATACCGGGTGTCTTGCGGTACAAAGGGAACAACTGAGGCCAAACCAAGGGGAGGAAATGCCCAAGAAAAATGTCCCCACATGTCCCCTGCCTGCCAGCTCTGAAAGGAATGTACATGAAACCACCTGACCTTTCAGAGAGCAAGAGGAATAGGCAAAGCATCTACTTTGTCTATTAATGAAGTTTAGTGTGCTGTTTGCCACTTCCTTGATTTTTCAGGGAGGGGAATTTCCTTGTGCCTAAGCAGTGTAACTAGGGATAATAGACTAGATCTCACTTCACAGCTCAGAGTTCCTTAATTAGCACAATGCCAACAAATGGTGTAGAGTTCTCTCCTGTATGTAGTTCTTGGAACTGTGAACTTTAAGCTCAGTGTTTAATTCCATTTCCAGGCAGTTTGTCATCCCCCATGTGTGTGGATTGCTTTACTGGTCTGAACCCCAATCTCACAGTCAGTTTAAAGTATCTCTGCCACTGTTACTTAATAGGTCAAACAGTGTCATGGCCGACCAAAAATAGCAGTGATTCTGGCACTGATGGGATTTCGTCGTCGTTGTCTTTCTGTGCTTCCATTTTGGTTTCTGTGGACATGCAAGAAGTAAAACATTTGTTTTGCCTTCAAGTGCAATCTAATCTTTTGTCTGAACCTTAAATTAAATTTAAAAAAATTAAAATACTGAGGAAGGTAATATTTGGGGTAGGGGAACCCAGTTACAGATGGGGAGATCTTCTTACCCTGGGTCACCAGCCAAAGCTCCATATCCTTTGTAAGTATTTAATAGCTTTTTTCCCTTGCATTAAATGGGTTTCCTTCCCTGTATCCACAGAGGCAGTGAGCTTTCAGAGCAGTGTGTTTCATTTTCTTTTAAAGACATAAAGTCCTTCTGCAGCTGGTATGAACAGCTTCCTTGATGACTTTCTGTGATAAACTTGAGTGGGTCACATCCAGTAGTTCTGGGTGTTGAGGTACTTGCATTTACGTAGTTTGGGTAGCAAGTCCTTTGCATTGTGTTGCTCTGATACAACTGGACACCTTTCCCTGGTGCTGGAGTTGGCCTTTCAGAAAAACAGGGAGCTGAGGGGCAGCAATCTGTAGGGAATGAATTTTTGTTTTAGTAATTTTATGCTGGTAATGCGTTTGATAGAAGTTCCTATTGTTGTTCCACCTCTGCCAGACACTGGAAACCATGCTGGCTGCAGTGAAGAAAGGCAAAAAAATCAGTGAGGAAGAAATGCCACCTCCTGTTGCAACAGGAAAGAGTTCTTACGTATCTCAAGCCACAGGAGTGGAGCCAGAGAATTCAGGAGATTCCCCAGAGGATAAAGCTGTGTGTGCTGCAGATGATGAGCAGCAGAGCTCTCCTGAGGCAGTGGAGCAGCTGGAATCAGAGTCTTTACAAGGTCGTGCTGCCACTAATCCTGCTGTGGAAACAGGTACTGTGACCCAAGAGGAAAAGTGGAACTGTTGGGTCTGGTAGGGCTGGGGGAAGAAGGATGTCTGCAAAATGGCTGATTGAGAGCAGAAGAGGACAGATGTGGGTTGACCCAGGTGGGCACAGCAAGGGGTGCACATCTGGGCTGCTGTGTGTGTCTGAGCATTGTCCCATCCTCACAGATCTGCAGCGCAGCAGCACACGAGCGATGCTGCTCAGGAGGCAGAAGGAGTACAAATTAGCAGCTCTCAAAGCCAAGCAGCAAGGGGACCTGGAGAGGGCAAAGGAATACATGAGGGCAGGCAAGGTATGCACACGAGAAATCCTGCATGCTGAACATCCTCTCTGCTGTACCCACAGGCCTTAAGTGGCAGATACTCATTGTGGCAGCTGGCAAGTCTTGGACCTGCTCAAATAAATCTTATGCTTTGGGTTTTTTTCTGCATTAGAAATTTAATGTGGTGTTGGAAGCTTTGGACAGTGGACAGCCAATAGACCTCCAGAATATGCCTCCATCTCCTCAGGGTAAGGCTTGTCTTAAGGAAACCTTTTCAGAAGTCTCTGTGCTGTAATAGAATGATTCTGCACTTGATTGCACAACTATAAAAAGAACTGAAGATCATTTAGGTCTGAGGCTTTCTGCATATTCACATTCTAATCAAGGCCAGTGAAGGAAAATGAGGTATCATTACTTA
>JAWWES010000006.1:5914887-6007189 GCA_035583135.1 Lophotriccus pileatus
ATCATTTAGGTCTGAGGCTTTCTGCATATTCACATTCTAATCAAGGCCAGTGAAGGAAAATGAGGTATCATTACTTACACTGAAGTTACTCTGTGAATTACAAGTTCAAGTAAGTATTGATGTCTAATATTCCTGGTTTTGTAACTTCAGATAATAGCCACTACTTGAAGTGGAAAGGAAAGAAGGATAATGGCACATTCTTAAAGTTTGCTGTAATATTTGATAGTGTTATGTGTTTAAAAAGAAGTTCCTGCAAGAGATTGCAGTGCAGTAAAGTCTAAATTTTTTTTAAGCAACTTCTCAAGATTAAAGATACCTTACTCCTAGTAGGAGAGAGTTTGTTTTTTTTTTTTTAAATAGATACCATATCCCCAACAGTTAACACTTGGTCTGGGCAGCCCAGTGTTTTAAACAATTTACTTTAGTAGATTGTTTTATTCTAACAAACCAAATGACAGATTATTTCAGTAAATGATGAGATTCATGACACAAGTTATAAACTGATCATTAAATGGCATTACAGAGAAACTTCACCGAGCACATAACCTTGCCCTAAAAAGTGCAAGATTTTTGCAGCAAACAACGTTTAGTTTTCTGAAATACCTGCTGTTATACAAGGCCAGAAACTGGAGTTTCTGATCTGATGGTATTAGTTTTTTCCTTTTCCAGCACATCTTTTGTTACTAGGATATTTTAGTCAATTAGCAGTCTTGTACACTCTTTCCATCTGCCAAGATAAGAAGTTATATTTTGGGGAGAGAATTCTTAGAATGCTTGAACTGTTTTTACTTTTTTTTCCCCCCCTTCAAGCAGCTGTAACCTGAATTAAATCAGCATTGGAGAATTTTCTGTTATAAAGCATTTGCTCTGAATAGTGGGAACCTTAGACTTAACTAGCCATGGAGATACTGTTTTGAAGACAAAATCTTTCAGGAAGTTGATCAAATTGATGGTTTTCTGAGTATCATGTGTTGACTTGCTGTACATGGAACACACTGTGAAACTTCCTTCTTTCCTTGCTTTGCAGATCTTGAAAGTTTAGGAAATGTACAAGATGCATCCAAGCAAAAGGTACCACCTCGAGTGGAAAGTTCCCAGGATCTTGCAACAGCTGAACCTCAGTCCCAGGAAGCTTCAGGTAGGATTTCTCTAGCAAGTCATGGAAATAATACAGCTGGGAAGGCAGTTTAAGGTCTGCCCTGTCCCACTGAGCTGGATCAGGATTGAGTAAACCTGCCTAATATTCCTGAGTATTGTTTGCCGCTGATCCTACCTGTACTTTTATTCTGGATCAGTAATGGAAGTAAAAGCAGAAAGTGAGGAAGGGGAGTAAAAAGGCAGCTTGTATGTTTTGAAATCTTCACGATGCAGCATTTCATTGTCTGTCTCGTTCCAAGAGTGCCTGCAGCAGCCAAAGACGGTGCTGGAGGCGCTGCAGCAGCGGCTGGACAAGTACAGATCAGCAGCAGCACAGGCCAGAGCGAGCGGGGAGGAGCGCAAGGGCAGGATGCACGACAGGATTGCCAAGGTAAAGCCACAGCCTGGCTGTTTGCGGCCAGCTGAGCCAGCTGAGCTGCTTCTCTTGCTGAAGACTTTTTCAAGGCTGAAATAATTCGTGTATTGTCCTTCTGTTTGAAAAGAGGTCCAGTAGGGAAGCTGGAAAACATTTGGAGGAAGACAGAGAGACAATGCGCGTATTGTAGCAAAATACTGGGTCTTCTGCAGTGTTTGTGCTGGTTAAATACAAATGATTGGTAATTTATAGTCAACTCCACTGTATGTCTTCCTGATTGCAGCAATACCAGGATGCCATAAGAGCCCATAAGGCAGGGAGAAAGGTGAATTTTTCTGAGCTACCTGTTCCTCCTGGTAAGTGTGAACATAAATGCCCTAACACCTAAACTTTTGCATACCTGCTAGGCTCAGAAGGGGTTTGCAGATATTGCCTCCTCATCCTATGAAACAGTTCCTTCTTTTTCTCAGTGAGTAGGGTGGGCTTGCTATTTGATGGTATTTTGAAACTGCTTACTAATGTGCTCCCAAACACTGACACTTGTGAATACTCCTGCCTATTGACTGTTTGTTTGATAGCAGGTAAAAGTAGTCTACAAAGATGAAACAAATTATGCCCATGGTCCCACTGAGGCAGGAACTGAGCCTGCTTCTTGAGACACTGTGTCCTGTTTAGCTTCTTTAGAACACAAGAGTGCTGTGTCTGTAAAAGTTTGGGCAAGCTCAGCTGTGAATGCTCTGCCTCTGATTTGCAGGGTACCATTTCTCCCCTAGGAAGCACCTTTGCTTTTTTGTTGTGCCTGATGTGTTCTTCTACAAGATACACTTGGCCCTGCAAAGCCATGCCTGGATTTTTTAAGTTAGAACAGGCATGGACCTGCTGACGTTTTCGTTGCTATCAGATGTTGCAGTGGTGGGAAAGTGGGCAGTGCCAGCTTTGAAGGTTCCCTGCCTTAGAGCTGGCCCTGAAAGGCCATTTAGCATGTCTTATTCTGGAACATGATCCCTTTTTTGGTAAACAGCAGTTTCTGTGAGAGTGAGGTACTCTGTGCTCCATGTTTACACCTCTGGAAACACAGAGAACTCCTCCATTTCCTTACATATGAGCTGCATGTTTTCAGCCATCATTTAGAGGCCACAGGAGTTACACTGAGACAACCCTCAGGCAGCCACTGAACCAGAAGTGAATTGTCCTGGGCTGGCAGTGCCTTTCATTGCATCTGGGTGGTGACAAGTAGCAGCCCTGGCGTCCTTGGAGACAGAAATGCTGCTGAGTAATGGATTGAATGTCACAGGGGCCTGCCTGAGTACTTCAGACTTGTGCTGTCCCCAGAGCAGCCATCTCCAGGTTTAGAAGCAGTTTAGTCATTATTTCTTAACACTTCTCATGAGACTGGCAACAAGAATACCTGCTACATATTAAATGAGAGAAATCTTAAGGCATTTTATTGTAGGGGCTTTGGGTGTCTCTTGTTTGAAGCTGACACTGAACTGGAAATGTGGAATCTTCCTCCCATCCTTAAAAGAATAATAAAACAATGAAAAATATTATTCTTCATACACTTTGCATCTAACTACTTTGATTCTTTGATTTTGCAACCTCTGCATTGCAGTAGCTTTTCAGCAGAGGCTGAGTGTTACCCAGCTGTCAGCACTGGATTGTTTGTTACTTTGGGGGTAGCACTGATTGTCTGCTGGACTCTCAACCTGCTCAGGTGAGGCAGCAGTGAGAGGGGGGAAAATGAGACTAAATTCTTTGCTGGTTCTGGGGACATCTTTACTACTGAAGTCTCGAGGCTGTGAGGTTCCTTGGCTGGCTGCCAGTTGCTAAGCTTAGAAAATTGCTCTGTTATTGCATTGTTTTACTCTTATCCCTTTAAGCCTGGGTTTCTGGGAGAGGTCTGATCTTAAGCCCATGACTCAGACTTTCTCTAGCAAGGCTTTGTGGTCTTGACCTCAGCCTGGTTACACTGCATTCCAAAATATGTTAGATAATAGGTATTTGGACAGAAATAGTTTTACGGAAAACAAGAAATATGGAAGACATAATGTGGCTCATATGCAACTCTCTAACTCTCTGTTCCTTTCCTGCCCAGGGTTTCCCCCTCTTCCTGGTGTTGCAGCAGCAGATGGTGGCAGCACAATAGCTGCTGTTCTGGAAAGTGCCAGCAAACTGGCAAACATGGAGGAGAACGATGAAGAGGAGGAGGTCAGTATTTCCTGGTAGGATATGCAAAAGTTGAAATGCTGTCTCTTGTGGCAGGCAGGTATGAGGCCAGTTGATTTCCAGGGAAGGGTACTAAGATGAAATACATTTCCCAAAAGTCTGAAGAGTACAGGATGTCAGTAGTGATCTCAGTTTGCATTGTACTGTAGGGGACACAGAGAGGTGAGATGTTACTACAGTCAGTACCCTCAGAGTCTGAGTCCAGGGTTTGGCTCTTCCAGAGCTGTCTTGTATGTGGGTTTTATTTTCCAAGCAAACACTTCAGATTCCTTCCACCCCTTTACAGTCTTCTAAAGTACTTACATCTGTACTTTTATCCTGCATCCCAGTAGCTTCCCATGTTTGTTCTTCCCCAGGATGTTCAACACTTGCTGCTTCTTGTCAGGCTGCAGCAGCCTCTAGACTTTGATTTCTTTCTCTCTCTAGATTTGGTTGACGATTGTGCTTTCACCTGGAGTAGCTTTTAATGGAGAGAATTCCTGGATGATTTTTTTCTGCATGCATCTGCTTTTTTTAGAAATCACCACCTTGTTCAATATTCTTTTTATTCTGTCTGTGGTGGAGTTTTGATACTTGCTTAGGTCAGCTACCTTCAGAAGTTAAAATTTGCTTCTGGAATGTTGTGCTCCCCTCAAAGGGATACCATAAGGCTGATATGGTGATAACCATGGTTGTCGATGCTTGAGGTGCTGTCCTCAGCTCTGGAATAGATTTTATGTGTTTAATGTGAAATTCTCCTTGTTTTGCCAGAGTGAACCTCTGCCCCAGGCCCCAGTGGCCAAGAAGCCTGCCCAGCTGCCTGGGAAGCCCACTCAGGTTGTGAAGCCCATTCCAGTGTCTGCTGCAGCTGAGGAGAGCTCCCCTGAGCACCTGAAACAAACTGCATCCCCTTCCACCCTGGACAAGGCAGAGTCCCTGGATCATCTCCCTGCAGCTGGTAAGGTGAAGGGATCAGCATTCCCAGTGATCCACGTGCAGGTTGTTTGCTCTAGTTTAGTTTAATACCTTGGCAAAGACTTTTTTGTTATAGTTTAGATGTGAGCCTGTGAGTGTGTGGCATAGATTTCCTCTGACAGGAGCCCCAATATGAATGTCTGCTGGAGGGAAGATCCAGACCAGCCACGCAGCTTTTATTTCACAGAGACAGCATGTGTAATTATATGGGTGATTGGGTTTTTAATTAATTTTGATGTAACAAGTGTATCGATTCATAATGTTTAACTTGCTCACAGTAGAGCTCTGCATATACTCTCATTAAAGGGGACAGGCTGCCAGTGTGAATTATTCATTGATCCAGTGGAGCTTCCTGCACCACACAGTGCTTTCTGCCTGGTGCTTCATCCAGGGATCTCACACTGGCAGTGCTTCATCAATCTACTCTGCCTGTTGCTGAGGTCACTGAGCAGTTGTCTGCACAAGATTAATTGTACCGATAGTAAGGGACAGCCACCACCTCACGGTGGGATTTGGGCACACGCAGGCACTGCTCAGGCTCTCGCTGATCCCTTGATCCCTTCCTCCTGTTCTTCCCTGGCTGATTCCCTCAGGATGAAGCAGAGCTGCCTGCTTGGCTGATGCAGGTTCTTCTGCAGAGTTGTAAGGCTTTTTATACAGTGCCACTGTGATTAGCTCATAAATCTTCTCTCTAGAAAACTCCATTACTTGTTTTATAAAGGCCACTAAAGTGTAGCAGTGGGCCATTTTGGCTTTGAAAATCCATGAATCCTCAGGAGCTTCCTGGGTTTTGCAATTTCAGCTGACATATTCATCTCCTGAGTGAATTGCCCTGGACTTGTGCAGTGAAGGAATTGATAATACCTGGTCCCTGGTGTTACCCAGGATCGATTACTGTATATCAAGTAGTCTAAAATAAGACCAGTAGGTGCAACAAGAATCTGGACAGAGCCATACCAACGTGATTTTCCCAACAAAATGTCAGTGCTTTGTTAGTGAAAAGTGTATTTCACTAGTCAAAGTGCATTCATGTTACCTTTGTCCCCTCAGAATTGCAAAGCTAATAAATCCACTGTGAAAATCCTATCTTTTTCTTCCTGGAAAGTGCAGGATGTGGGCAGGTGTGGGAGTGGAACGGAGCAGTTGCACCTAAGGCCCATGCCAGGAAAGTCCAGGAGCTGGGATTGGTTGTATTAGTGGCTTTGCTAGGTCCATTCTCCACAGATTTTCTTCAAAAATACCTGTGCTCTGACTCAGCCTCACAGAACATACGGGGGGTTTGTCTCAGGGCTGTTTGGGCAAGCTCCTTTCTCTGATCAGTTTGGGTTTGGCTGGTTGGGCAAACTGCTCCCAGCAGCAGGACAGCTCCTGGCTCTTCTTCCAGGATGGGGTTAGGTTGGTCATCATCTATCAGCAGTGACCACGGTGTGAGAGGCACTGTGGTGTTTATTTGCTGAGACAGAGGCCTCTCTTGGGGCTGTTCAGCTTGTGTAACCATGGGTAGAGTGCAGTGGTGAACACCTCGTGAGTGTCTTTGGGAACAGCTCTTGCTGCTCCTATTTCCCATGAGGAAGAGGCAGGATGCACCAACCTGGGACAATATAAAGCAGCCTCACTTGTGTGGTTGTCCTTAGTGTTTTGGAAAGGAAGAAGGCTGAAGAATGAATAAGAAACTAAGAAAGCAAGGGATTACAAATAAGCAGAGTTGATACATCTGAATGTGCCTGCACACTGGCTCATCTGAGGTATTTTTCTGACAGGTCAGGGGAGAGGGAAGAAATGAGTCCAGGGGATGCTCATAATATTTGCTGTGTTTTAGAAGTTACCATGGCAAGCTGAGAGTTTGAATTCAACTGCTGCTTTGCACCACTCAACTCTGCTGGAATCTGTGCTTTTCCTGCCTGCACATCAGGGGCTGTGTTTACACTTGTTAAGTCATACAAGGTTTTTGATGAAGGAAGCTGTGAGAGAAGGAAGTTTGTTTCTTTTTCTAATGCTTGAAATTGAAAGTATCCAAGAAACAACAGAGTGCAATAAGGAAATGTCCTTATTTGATATCTGTACTTCCGCTGTACTTTTCCTGGCTACAGACTGAACGTGGGAAACCTGTTTCAGGGGCACTGCCAGTGTCAGATGAGTGAGGGTTTCTGTACAACTGTTTTTCAGTCAGAGAACAGCTGGAATTCTTGGAGAACAGGAAGAAGCAGTACCTGAAGGCAGCCATCAAAGCAAAGAGGGAAAATAACCTGGAACAGGCAAAGACATATCTCAGAACAGCGAAGGGCCTCGACCTAAAGATTGAACAGGCCAAACATGGCAAACCTGTGGACATTTCCAAGGTTAGTAGCACTGGTAATATTCTGCTTTTTTTTCATATTTTTGAACATGTAAGTGCTTACTTTTCCCTGTAAGAGCTCTGAAACGTGGTGTTCTTGTGTTGCAGCTGCCATCACCCCCTACAGACGATGAGGGCGATTTTATCTTCGTGCACCATGAAGATGTCAGACTGTCTCAGAAAGCAGATGAAGTATATGCACAGCTTGTAAAATTGCTGAAGGACCAACATGAGGTACCACTTTATCTTTTTTTATAAATGTTTTGGGGTTTCTTTTGTACATTTCTCTGGGGTTTATTAATATTATGATCTCATCGTTGTTTCTGTGGGGTCTTTTGTTTTTCTTTGAAAATACTTATTTGTGTGTCCTAAAAAGGAGAATTTTCAGAGCTTGGGACTATCAAATTATCAGTGTTAAATATGAGCGCTCAAGTTTGAAAATAGTGTTTTGAATGATCAAGACTAGTCCTTGGGTGAGCCTCATATCTACAGCTCAAGTGATTAAAAATCAGTAGGGAGAACAGCTCAAAGAAATGCTGTGCTCAGCTTTGGGATTGAAGGGGGGAGTGGTGGATGTTTTTGAGTGACTTGGGAAAACTCTTGGCCTTTCTTAAATGAGGTTGTCATGAACCTCAAAACCTTCTCCTAATCGTGAATCTGTGTGTGAGGCTCCCTGAGTGCAGCTGTGTTTGTTTGGTTCTGTTTGTCTTTCAGAGGTGTTTGCAGTATTCCAAGCAATTCATGCATCTGGGAAACGTAGCAGAAACAACTCGGTAAGACCCAGTGCCTGCTTTTAGTCATGCCACGATGTCTTGTCAGGCCTGAGTCTGCCTGACCCCTAAAGCTGCTGGGGATTAGGTTGGAAAGCTCCTCCTTGTGTGAAAGGGTCAGTAACCATGACTCCTGCATCTCCAGGTTGCTCTCAGAGCTCTGGTCTGGGATTATTTTGGGGCCTGTATCTGGCAGAATGCTGTTCTGTTTCCCAGTGTGGGTGTAGCTTTTTTATTGGATTTGGTTTTATTCCTTTTCTGTAGGTTTGAGAAACTGGCACAAGGCTGTAAAAAGGACATGGAGATCCTCCAGCTTGCACGAGCACAAGGAATGGATCCTCCAAGCCATCACTTTGAGGAAAGAACCTTTAAAATGATAAGGTGTGGGAAACCAAAAGGATTTCTCAGGCAGGCTGGAATGACTTTTCTGGTCTTTCACTCTTGTTTAGGGAATTGTGGGCTTCAGCAAACTCAGGTGGCACCCAGGGTTAGGAAAGGATGCTCTCAACAACTTAAATGCAAAGAACTTGTTCTCTAACTTGTCTCATGGGCTGTTTTCAAAACACCTCCAGCTTCATCTCTTATATTCTGTTACTTCAACCACTGTATTTTTCCCTCTGTATTTTTCCCTCAATCCTGTTACCTTTTGAGCTTTGTTCCTGGCATGCCTTAGAGATATTTTTAGTTCTGTTTGTGTTCTTTCCTTGCTCTGCTGTATTTTATGAAGGTGATTTCTGTAGGAATGCACTGTTGAAGAAGGTCTGCCAAATAACTGTGGCATCCTAGTTGGTAGTGGATCAGGTGATGGCTAGGGGGTGATTATGCTTTTTTTATTTATTCACAGGATATTTTCTGAGCTCAACAGCACAGAAATGCACCTTCTTATTGTCAGGGGGATAAACCTACCAGCTCCTCCAGGTGTGTACTCAAGGGGCAGGGGGGCTCTTTCCTCTGAGTAGGTGAGGAAAGTAGTGTAGGGAATGAGATTTCTCTATCTTGAAGACATTTCAGGAGTCAAGACCTTGGTAGCCAACACTCATTAAAACAAAATAACCAGGTTTTGGGCTGAAGCCCCCCGAAAAAACCTTTAAACAGTATTTTTAAAAGCAGACAGATGAATAAAGAGAATCTGGGTTCCATCTGGACAGAGGGAAGAACTTTAAATTGTCCTGGGTTCACTCATAACTGGGTCGTTGTTTGTTTCCTGTTTTGTTATGAGTGCCTGCCTTAAGATTGCACCACCTTGATGCGTTCTGACCCTTCAATAGACAGGATCCTGCCAATCTTACTGCTTTCAGTCCTTGGTCCTGGGAGCTTGTAAACCCTCTGTGCTAGACTGCCTGGGGACTACCAGCAGCATAAAGAAAAGCAGGTGTTTTTCTTTGGATGCCAGCTTTCTGTGGATTTGGGTTTGATGGGTGGGTTTTTTGGTTGCCCAGAGACAGGACATGAGTCCTGCTGAAAGTCAGTTATGTGCTCTTGAAAATCCTGCTCAGCATTCCAGATGCAATGGCAGTCCCTGTATTGGCTGTTTGGGTTGGCTTTGTCTCCCGCAGGTGTGTCCCCCAGAGACCTGGATGCCTTTGTGAAGTTTGAATTCCAGTACCCAAGTGCGGTGAGTGTGTCCTGGCTCTGCTGTTCCTCACCCCTGCCACTGCAGGAGCTTGTGGGGGCTCCAGGGAAAGGGAGGACATTCCTAGGCATCCTGCCTGGAATTACCTTTAGAACAGATTTGGTTTTCTGAAAAACAGAACTACTGGATCTGTTTCTGCAGGTGATGATACAGGGAACAGGGGCCACCTCAGGTGTGATCTGCCTCTGAGTCCCTTCTAGGGGACTGCTTTGGGGCATCTCTTCTAATTAGAGAAATGAATTGAAAGGGTTAGTCTTTGTCATCAAATAAAAGCATGTGGCTCCTGGTGATTTAATTAGCAAATATAAATGTGAGTGCCTGGAGAAAGGACTTGGGCCATACAGGTTTCTTGGCCTTACTAATTAATACTTGTGTGTGTGCATGTATGTATGTGTATGTATATAAAAATATGTATACACATATATATCCCTTCTTTCCTTGGAATTCCCCAGTGTCTTCCCTTCACCTTTGAAAGCAGTCTCTGGTCTGAAAAATACTCAAAACTTAGAGCTGGGAGGGCACCTGAGGAGGGGCTGACTAGTCTTACTGTCAGGAGAAGTTCTGGGTCTTTGCTGCTTTCCGTGTAGTGCAAAACCAAACCTTGCTCTTCCAGGCCTAATGCTGCACCCTGGGAGAGTGCAAAGCCTGGACTTTTACCTCCTAATAAGTTTTGCAGTAGTTCCACTATAATAAATTCAATTACCTGTGGGAAATTGGTGATGGTCAGAACAGGTTTGTGTTTCAGTTTGAATTATTCAAGGCCTTAATGAAGGAGTCACCTCATCAGGGTGGCTGGAAACAGAATTGGTCTGTGGGAATCATTTTCTGTGAAATAAGTAAGAATCAGCATAGTTGCTTTTAATCTATTTTCCTTTGTTTAAAGAAAAGCATATCTCTGCTGCTTAGCCAAGAGTCAAATACACCACCTTTCTCCTTCATAGCTGAAATCAGTTTTGCAAAGTAGCTGCAGTAATTAGGTCACATTGTCCTTGTTCATTCCCCAGAGATTTAGTTTGTACCCTGCTTTAGGTTAAAAGTTAATTCATTTTAGTGGCAGATTGATTGTCAGGCAAAATAATAGTAGGGCAATTCCCTGAATGATTTGTGATGAGTTCCTTGTGTAGTTCATTATTCCAGCTAATGCAGGAGGAACAGAATTACAGCATCGTGGAACAGGCAGTTTGTCACGGAGTTTAACAGCCACACTCAGGGACTTCCTGGGGATTGCACTGAATTGACTGTGACCATTTAACTTATCTGGGCTTCTTATATTTAATGTAATGTTTTGGCTTATTCATTCTATAGTGCTATACTTGTTACCACAATGAAATCCAGGTATTTTAGTCTTGAAGGTACCATGAGTCTTCTTATCATTCAGATAACCCCCTAAAACCTCAGGTTTCCTGCACAGGCATAAAGTAGAGCTGATAATAAAAATGGTCACTACTCTGTATTTTAAAACAATAGCTGATGAATTTATGTAATGTGTGTCTATTTTTTTAACAGGAACAACCTCAAAAGAGTAAAACACCTGTAATTAACAATAACAATTCTCCAGGTGAGTACTTTTTTTCTGGAACAGTGGGGAAAACATTGTACCTTAAGAACTCTTGGAGAGTACAGGCTGGTCTCATCCTGTGACTCAGCCCAGAGGGCCACCTGTGTTCTTCTTTCTTGTAGAGGGCTTGTTGTAGGGTGAAGTCCAGCTGCACTGGCAGCTTTTTCACCCTCATCCCCATATTGATGGGAGTTATTGTGTCCTGGGTTAGTGAAATCATGGAGTTACCAGTCGTGCTCCAGCTGTTGCTGTCAACCCTGCTGGCAGGTGGGCCAGAAAATAAATTTTTTTTATTAAATAAGTTAAATGACTAATATTGGTATCTCCATGGATCAGATATTTTCCAGTCAGATTTGGTGTCCTGTGAGATTGCCAATTCTGTCACGAGTTTGGCTGATCAGCTGATGTTCCTAAACCTGACAAAGCATCATTACAGAAAGAAATGATTTTTTTAAAGACACTGTGTCTTGAAACCAACAAAACCACTTCCTTTGTACCTCTTGAGAATCCCCCTTTGGCCTTGCCATGGAACACAGGTGTCAAACTCATCATGCCTTTTAGAATTAATCCTCTTGCACTCTTGAGTTGGTTTTATTGCTCTATTATTTTTTCCGATTCTTGCAACGAGCAGCCATTTAGTATCAGAACAACTTTGAATTCACTATCCAAACTACTTGTTATGATTTCATTTCAAAAGAGATACATATATAGAGATACATCTTTTGAGTTTGCATATGTTTTCTGTTAAGATTAGAAGTACTGACGCTCTGACACTGAGAGCTGTGTTCCAGATCTTCCAGGAACTTGCTCTGCACTGGCTGAGCAGCCCCTTGGTAGTGTTTGGGGTTTCCAGGCTGGCAGGCACAGGTGGCTGTTCCTGGGTAGCAGAGCAGAAAAGTCTTGGAGCATTAGTTGTACAATCTTGTGAACCTTTCTGGTCAAAAGCTGGCACAGTTCTTGCCACACTCATTAATGAATTCAGTGCTGAAACAGTATTAATTACATTATCAAGACACCCCTTCCCAGTCATTCCAATCTCACTATTCTTTTTCCTTATTATTTGGTACCTGTTTTTTTAGCCACAGACACTCTGTTTACTGGCTGACAGACCTAAATTTCCCAGTTTTGGCTCTCCAGTAACTTGCTGTGACATGGGGGTGCCGGGTGAGCTGCGGCACAGGGACACACCTTGGGAATGACTGGAAGAACCTCCTGAGGAGGAGTTCTTGTGGTGTGAAATGTCTCTCACAGATGGGCCAAACTGAGACCAGAGTCTGAGTAGTACATATGACAGAACACTGCGCATTCCCAGCTTTCTCTCCTTTCTCTTTCCCTGAACTGCAGAATACAACCAGCTGTTCAAGCTGAACATCAACCGGAATCACCGCGGCTTCCGCCGAGCCATTCGGTCCAAAGGGATTAAATTCGAAGTATTTCATAAAGGGTAAGTCCTTGGTTTGCTTCCCCCTCACTGCTGCTCTAGGAACAGCTGGAAGGAGTGTTGGAGCTGAACTCTGAGCAGCACAGTCTCTAAGCTGGCAATAGAGAGTTGTTGGTTCTCATGTCTGAGAACTTTCCAAACATGCCTGAGCTCTGTCGCTTTGTGGGGGTGAAAAAAAGGCACAAGTTCAGTGAAGCTGGTTCATAACTGACATAGGAGTTGAGGATTAGTGTGTAATGGAGAAGGCAACAATTTACTTGCAATTGTTTTGATTCTTCCCCGGTTTGGTTTTAGTCATCAGGACTAGAAAATGAACACGGACGTACAAGTGGCAGCAAAACATGAACAGCAGTAAAGCAGATGACAGGTGATGGCAGAACTAGTGTTCTGTTTCTGTAGTTATATTCTTGCATTCACTGGATCTTGCAGTGTTTCCCCAGCACTGATCTCAGGCTGTTAGACTGTCTTGAGACTGCCCTCAGCTCAGGGAGCAGGACAGTGAGATGAATGTTAACAGTGGATAGTTCAGGGAAGTCATCCTCTGTCCAGGCTCATAACTGAGTTACTCAAAATCATAGTGGCCTGCATTCCCTAATCCCTGAGTAGGTTGTGATCCATGACTGGGCTGGGATGTTGGATAACCTGGTTCTGTCTTGGTGGCTCTTTGTGCTGTTCTTTGTTTCTGGACCCTGCAGAAATCATCTGTAGGTACTCCAAGATGATTTTGAAGTTGTAGATGTTTTAATTTGTGAGCTGAAGTCCCACTGTTTTACTCCAGATCTTCCCTTTGCATCTCCATTGAAGAGAGAAAAGCTGATATTCTTACTTCTTTTTTCTGTCAGTCCTGACTGCTCCACTCTCTGTTCAGGATCATCTTTGCACAGAGCTGTGAAGTGTTGACATTTGTTTAAAATGTTTTTTTAATCACCTTTCCCCAACCATCTCCTTGGGAGAAAGGGGAGGATGAAGTGATCCAGGCTCTTTCCTAAGGACTTTCTGCTCCCTGGCTTTCTACAAATGAAGGATACTTTCAGAAAGGCCTTTGTAGATGTTGTAGCTCTGGGGTCTCTGATAACTCTTTGACCATCTCCCAAGAATTATTTGTGCTCAGGGAGCAAAGGAAACTTGTTTCAGGTCATATGTATTAAACTTCAGTTTGACAGCACTTTCAAGTAAAAACCCAGCAATGTATTTTTCCAAAAGAAAAGGCTCTTCTTGAGCCTCTCCTAAAAGCTTCTGAAGGTAAAAGGAGATTTCCCCAGAGCTGTTTCTGAAGCCATAGCCTAGAGCAAGTTCTCATTGTTCACTTTAAACCCCCTGGAACTGATCAGGGATGAACCAGTCTTCACTGTTTCTTGAATTCTAAAAAGAAAAAATGCTTTAAAAAATTCAGCAAGAATTGCTGATCCTCTAAGTTTTGAGCAAAGTGCCCCCCACACTGCAGCACAGTTATGTAATCCCTCATTTTAAGGTGCTTGTGAAGTAAAGGAAGTATTCAGCACGTGAGCTGATGAAGTCTGAACTTCTGTAAATGATTTTGTGAGTCTCAGTCTCCTGTTGCCCCCAGTGATGTGATCATGAGGCTCCATATAAAAATGTTTGGAGATTCTATTGCAAATGTCAATTCTTGCTTGATAGTATCTTAATATCTCTCAATGATAAAGGAAGAAGGGTGGGTGTTTTGGGGTTGTGGGGGTTTTTTGTATGTTGGGTTTTTTTTTTCTTAAACAGTGTGGATAAAAAAAGGCACATTCTGAATTCTGGGCAGATTCCCTGTCTAAAACACAGCAGGCATAGCCAGTTGTCTTTCCTGCCTCCAGACTCTGTAGTGATAGTTTTTGACTGTTAAACTACCAGTATGAAGGTGAATCGAAACAATAGCTGAAATGTTCCTACTTGTGGCAAATGTTTTGATTTATCAAGATGAAACAGAATGATTTATGTGACTTTTCCCTAAAAGTACTTGGCCAAAAGCAGCAGGTGCCTGTGAAATGTTTGTTTTGCTGAGAGATTCCTTTCCTTGGGAAGTCCTTCAGCCTATCCCATTAAATAGCCCTGGCCCTGTCCTGGCTGCTGGCCTTGTCTTCCCTGTCTCCCTGTGCAGGGACAGAAGCTGCTGCCACTCCAAGTGCTGGTTTAGTTGGTTGTTTTTCTTCACTGCTGTTCTCATCTTTAACTTGGTTGCACAAGAGTAGTTAACAAATGAGTGCTTTCTTATCTTGTGCCCTGCAGTCTGCTGTGTTCAGGATTTGCCTCTTGCCCCCAGCTTTGTAGCATGTCCTGCCCAGCCCTCCTGGATGTGCTGATGGAGCAAATAGTGACACCTCTGGGCTTGTTTTTCTCTTTAATGTCCTGGCAATCCTTACCCTTCACTTAAGGAAGGTTTCTTTTGGAACAGGTCCTTTTTCAGGAGTGACAAGCAGGTGGGGACGGCACACTTGAAACTGGACAAGCTGGAATCAGAATGTGAAGTTAGAGAGATCATTGAGGTATGTTTTGGGGGTGAGGTGTGTTCTTCTACTTAACATTTAAACACAGAAGGGAAATGAATATTTGGGTAACTGTGTGTACAGTGGGCAGTTTTGTATCAGATGAGTTTGGTACCTTGCATGGGATGTGGGGAGACGTGCTCTGCTTGAATTACAGCCTGAGGAAGCTCGTGGCTGAGCTGCCAGCATTGCAGCTGATCCCTGCAGGTGACCTCTGTCACCTCTGGATCATGGGCAGATACAGTCAAGGATGCCTGAGGCTCCACACTCTGTAATTGATATGTGCACTAACTGCTCTTCTTTTCATGGTTCTTCCAGATTTTTGATGGCAGGAAGCCCACTGGAGGGAAACTGGAGGTAAAAGTGAGACTCAGGGAGCCCCTCAGTGGTCAAGATCTTCAAACAGTGACAGAGAACTGGCTGGTCCTGGAGCATTAGCTCTGTGTGAGGTAGGGATGCTGCTCCAAGGGGGGTCTGGGCGGGACCTGACAGGGCTACAGATAAACCTGCTTGAGTAGTGTCTGGTGTTGACATTGACCCAATTACACAGCTCTGGCTTCAGTACCATTCCTCTTTGTTTCTGTGGTGGGGAGTTGACATAATTTCATAAATGAAGTTACAGAACCTCTGATTATTTTGTATCTCAAAGATGCTTCACAATCACTTGAAATACAGGGACAACTTCTGGTGTCACCTTTACTTAGAATAATACTTTGTGGTTATAAATGGCAGTTAAGTGTATATTCATCAGCTTCAGGGTGACATCACCTGTTTGCCACAGCTTTGCTTCCCAATGCTGTTGAATTGGACAGGTTGAGAGGTCTTGTTTCAGTGCATGAGTCTGAATTTGGGCACCAAAGGGACTGTTTTAGTGGTTTCCTCTCTGCCAAGGAGGTCAGGAAGGTGCTGTGAGCCTCAGGCTGAGGGACATGTTACCTGAAGTAACAACTTGGCCTTGTGCCAAAGCACTTTCCATCACTGAAGCTTAATAATTTTGCTCCGTTGATTTTTCTAGTTGACCATCCAGAACCTTCATGTCAGCATTTTACACGTAATGTCACCTTGTGATCATCTGTTTTGTACTGCAGCAACTAATTTCGATGGGTTTTCTGTGTTTTTTTCCCCCAGATCCATTGGAATGTCAGAAGCCTTGGGCTGAAGGAACGTAGAAGATGCTGCTAAGCTGCAAGCACCAAAGATGTTAAAGAATGCACTACTGAACCTAATGTCTATTTTGGTAACAGCCATAGTGCTTATTAATACCCTCAAGGCAAACGGGAGGCTCTGTGAAGTGCTGCTGCAGGGCCTGGGACCAGTCTACACAAAATAGACAGAGTTGCCTTAATGTGGGACTACTAATGTAGCACCAGGAGAATGTTACATAAACTATGCAGAGTGCTGTGGGAAAAGTTTAGCCCCTTAAGAATTCCCTGAGGCAGTGCAAGAGCTTTTTGGTCAAGTTACAGGTAAGACCTTCACCAGAATTCCTTTTTCCAAGTGTCCAAGCAGCTGCTGTGGTTCAGTGAACAGTCTGCTACTGCTTTTTCTATTCTCTCCTGTCCAGGCCTGGTTGGGTTGGGGTCTTTTTTTTGTTTCCTAAAACAGGAGAGATCTCAGGCAGCAATTTAGGGGTGTGAGTCCTTCCTCTGGGCATGCCCTTGGCACCTGAGGTTCCAAAGGCTGCAGGGCTCCTTGGCAGCAGGTGTTTACAGACCCACATTTGTGTCCTGGCTACCAGTTGTCTGCCGTGCTTGCTGCACTGCTTGTTCAGCACAGAAGGGTACTGTGCCTTCATCCTTTGTTTTGTTGAGGTTTTAATTTTAAAAAGAAGAAGAAGGAAAAAAAAACTACACTAAACTCTGCTGCTTCCCAAATGTTCCTTGTATTTTTACGAGAATAGGCTTTTACAGTTCTTCCAGGTGATGGGGAAAATAGTCATTCTTTGTCATGTAGAAAACTGGATCATGACTTACTTTCAGGAATGCTTTTGATCAGCAGCACACAAAAAGTGGTACTAAAGCTGTTTGTGTTTTTACATCTCTGTGAATGAACAGAAACCAGGGATCTCCCAGGGCAGGATGTGCTCCTGCCCAGAGGGTTTGGAAGGGCAGGCTGGGAGGCAGGACAGAGTCCAGATAGGTCAGGCAGTGCTGCCTCTGTCCTTCTGAGCAGATGAAGACAATACAGTGTTTAGTTTTTAATTTCAATAAATTTAATATACAAAACTACATGTTGAAAATAAAAATATAATATGCAGTTTTTTGCAGTGTTAACTAACTGAATTTTAAAAGTACAATTTTTTTCTAAACAAGTACTCATTTCTTAACAACATGGTAATTAAGGTCATTTCAAAGGCTATGGTTGAAGCAAACATGTCAGTCACCAGTTGATAGTGTTTTGCACAAACAGAATCCAAACCTAAAAGACTTCTGGGGCAAAGGAAGAGAAGATAAACATTTTTCACCTCTTTTACTGCATTATTGAGCGTAACAATGCAACTGAAGTGACTGGAAAGCCGCTGCTGTGGCAAAGCTGGAGTGCAGGCTCTAGGAGGAAGATTGTTTCCGAGTTTCTGGAATGCTGTTCCAGGTGCTGAATGGTGCCTACAGCGTGTAGTGCCGTGTGTCCCAAAGTGCAGGACCAGCGTGCAGAGGGGGATCCGAGTGCCCTCAGCCCAGCTGGGCTGCACAGACACCTCAGCAGGAGCAGTGGGGGGTCACAGCTTAGGCTTGGCCCAGCAGGAACCATTCAACGAGCTGCATTAAGCCACCTTCTCCCAAATGCCAGAGGTAAGGCTTCACTGGGTTGAGCACACTTTCAGGTGTGGGAGTGGGCTACCTCTTGCTGGCCAGCTTTTGTTTGTGGAGTTGGCCCTAGTTTCCTGGCCTGCCTTCTCCAAGGGCTGAGTGGTGTCAGCTCTATTTTGGAACATTTGATTTGTCAGACTTTGCTTTTTTTAAAAAAAAGCAGCAGCCATGTATTCCCAAATGCACTCTGTGCAGGCACAGGGCTGTGTGCACATCACTGTGTGCAGTTACCTTTCCCTTGCCCAGCCAATGGTGTCTGTTTGTTTAAAAACTAGAGCCTCAGTCTCCCAGGGGCCTTGCACTCCCCTTTCCCTTGGAAAGGATGCTGGTGTTACTCTCAGCACAATCAACCAGGCCCTGCTGCCTCCCCAGAAGGGGCAGCGAGGAGGGACCAGGCAATGTCTGACACACCATAAATGTTCGCCATAAATTAGTACCTCTCTTCCCAAATAAACCGCCTCTGTAGATAGGAGGAGAAGCCTTCACCCCTCTTCCTGGGAGGGACTCACAAGAGCTGCTTTGCAAGACTATGGCTAAACAAACCAAACCCCTTCTCCTGCTTACAGCTCTTCCCACTGGTTAGCAGCTTTCCATGGAGACAGTAAGAACATGGAACCACATTTCCTCTGGCTGATGCTCAATTCCAGCTTCTTAATGCCCTGGCAGACACGAGCAGCTGCTTTCCTTCCCAAAGCCCTCTCAGGTGAGACTAAGAGCACTGGGCCAAGTGCAGGTGTTCAGAGCTGCCCACAAAGCCTTTTTCAGCAGAACATGCAGGAACAGCCACTCTACACTGTTACACAGGTAAGCTCTGACAGGGGCTGCAGGATGAGGTGCGAGCTGGATACGTGACACGGGCGTTACACTACCGGGAACAGCAGGGAGGGGACACAGCTGCCCTGGGTGGTGCTTGGCTTCAGAAAGCAGGACCTACGGGGGGGGAGGAACGAGATATAACTGCACTTCAGGGCTAAGGTTTCCTCTGCTTCATACAGATTTGTAAACAAGGTACAGAAGAGCAGAGCTGTTCTAGGACATTACAGAAACCTGCTGAGGTGAGGGACTTCGTGGTAACTAGAGGAACAAAGTAAACCAGCCTATTCCACACACACAACTGCAGGTCACAGAACCTTGGGAGAGATGCCTGTCCTTCTGCTCCTCTGGACACAGACAAGGGGAGTTATGGCTGGGGAATCATAGATGGGGTGGAAAGGACCTCTAAGATCATCAAGTCCAACCCTTGATCCACTGCCACCACAATCTTTCCGTAGTTCTCGAGGGCTTCTCCAAACGTATTTCAACCAATAATCTGGTCAAAATAATGTAAACGTTACTGTTCAGTGTCTACAATACCCACAAAGGTTGTGATGAGGTCAGAATGGAGGGCTTGGCTGTTGGTTCTTACATGGCCATCTACAAACACTACAAGGTTGGAGTTTCACTTTTTATTTATGCCCCAGTGATCTTTGCACCCTTTTGAGCATCAAGAGTACAGGACTGTAAGTCTTTAAACATGAGCATTTTTCTAAACAGTAACAGAAGTGGATTAGCTGCAAGGATAGCATAGCCATGTTGTAGTATAGAAGCTGCCCTGATCCTCTGGTTGTTGACAATGCATAGAAGATTTAGAATTATGGAACAACTGTCCCTCCCCCCTCCCCCCCCTTCCCCAATAGTGTTAACAAAAGCTTAATTTTCCAGTTTTAAAGTGCAAATGATTCAGATACAACTGCTGCTGGAACAGGTCTGAACAGAAAATGAAGTCCTCTTATGAGATGTTTTCCAGAATATAAAAGATGAGCTCCATTATGACTGGCCCCTCACTCAACTGACAGGCCCCTCCATGAATCACTGGCACTAAGGCACTGTCCAGGTCATTCATGTATTGAGAGGGCAGTGGCTGTCCATTGCTCCCAGCTTGGTAACCAACCTAAAAAATACAAAGTAAGAGTGGGTTTTAAGAGGGATAGGAGGCTGTGAGTCAGTGGGCGGAGAGGGAGGAGGAGCTGTGGTCTCTGCCTGAGGAGCTGGTGCTTGAACTGGATCTCGCAGGCACTAAAGCAGCTTTTCCACTTGCTTTTGCACTTCTGTTTCCTATGGCTGCCTGGGCAAAAGAAACCTCTTTTTTCTACTGCTTTGCCAGAGCAGCTCCCTGAGAGCAGCAGGGCCTGCCCTCAGCATTATCAGCTTAAGCTGGCCAGTGTTTAGGAGCTGGGTGACACTAAGCCCAGCTGCTCCCAGCCCAGCCCAGCTGTCCTGTGGGACTCAGCTCTGCTCGGAGCTGTGGCTGTGGAGCCCTCAAGGGGGCCTTCTGTCCATTCCTTGGCCTCAAATGCAGAGTGGGATCTTTTAGGAGCATCCACCTTATGAGCAATGGTTTGTGCTCACACAGGAGCACGTTTAATACGCTCCTGTCTTGAATTGCTGGAGAAAAGGCCACTTTAGAGCCTCCTCTGAGCACAGAGCAGGTGCTGCTTGTGCCATATGGGGGTCAAGCCTGTGCTAATTCAGGCTGGGCACTGGCTTTCCAGTTCTAACAGATGTCCCAAAACACCAAACAACAGCCAGCAGCACCTGATTAGCATCTGATATGAGTACTTCAACATTCTGGTTAAAGTGCTGTATTCCCTCTTTGGGGAACAACCCTCCAGTTAAAACAAAACTATTCGAGACTTACTTGATCCGAGTCCAGAGTGACACGCAGACCCAGCTTAGTCATTCCATCTTCTTTCAGCAGTTTCAGATGAGGACACAGAGCCAGACAGAAAGCCTTTGCCACGTTTTCAGTCAGCCTGCTGTGATCAGCTGGGTCACTCAGACCGTTGTGTTGCTCATCATTTTCAAGGAAAAACACCTGAAGGGAAGAGTTAACACAAGACATGACACTTGGCTTTTCTAGAAAATTTGGGTAACTGACATGCCAATTAAACTTCTACAAATGAAGACTTAAAGAAGAGCTCTTCAGGGAAGGCTAGCAAAAGCCCCTGAAGACAAGCTACCTTAGGGGGGGGGAAATAAAAAAACTTCAGAAGATTTAAATAGTCCTGTCATCTGAGATCTGGTCAGAAGCCTCACTATGAAAATTCACTGTGTATTACACAAACTTTTAATGAAAAGCTGCTTTTAAACAAATGTTAATTTCAGAAAAATTACATTTTTAGCAGAAGCCTGAAGATCTGAGCTGTTTTTGCCACTTAACTTGTCTGTTTTGAGCCCATTTGACCTAGGGGAAAAAAAGGACACATAGGCAAGCTGCAGAGTGACACACTTGAAGAAATCTTCTGACATCAGCATTTGTGTGCTGGCAGAGTCACAGGTAACATCAGCTGTGCAAGCATTTTGAAGTGATTGATGCCACAGCACTTTCATTTTAACATGAACCATTTCAGAGAAGGTGGCCTGAAATAACATTTTTAAAAAACAATTTATACTAAGATTTGTCTCTGTATAAAAAGGCAGCTTTTAACTCAGGTGCAGATGAAACCAGCTGTTCCCCTGTGTTATGCAGTCACCAAGTGCTCTTCTTGTCCCCCCCATTCCACACCCCTGTCAGCAGAGGGGGCCAGAGCAGCACAGGCTGGGGTAACAGCAGCGGGAGGATGTTGTATCCTGCCCTTGCAGGCAGGAAAGGCACCCCGGAATTGTTCTGGAGCATTTGCTGCTCTCGTTTCGGTGGGTTGGGTGAGCAGGTCCAAGGCAGAGGAGGCTGAGGTTGCAGCCCCAGTGCTGCTGTTGGCTCCCGTGCAGTTGGGAGTGACAGACTCACCTCTGTCCACCGAATGACCTTCCCATTGGCCTTGTACTCTGAGCCGTGGAATATCTTCACGCTGGTTATGGATTCCATGGATTTGCCATCGATAGGGCTCACAACGCTGCAAAAGGGAGGGAGAAGGGTCTGCCCAGCAGAAGACACGAGCTGGGCAGAGCTCACTGCAGGAGAGAACTCCCTTGGAATCAGGGCAGCCCCTGAACGGGCTCACGTGCACAAACCAGGGGCTCATTTCCAACAAAGCTGCTCTCCAGAGCTGGGCCCCTGAGGTGCTACCGCAGCAAAGAGGAGTTTCCTACAGATTGGATTTCTGTTCATTTGTAAACTCTGTAGGCCAGCAATACCTGAAACATGACTTACACAGCCCAGGAGTTGGTTACAGAACCCAAGACTGATCTGGCCTTTCTAGGTGCTGAGTCCTTAAATATCAAATACATCCCAACAGCACTGTACTGAGATAAATACTTAAGCTGCCAAATCCACCTTTCTTTTGGCTTAAGTATCAAATGTTCAAAGATACTGTCGATGTTCAGCAATTTTATTTCCAGCTTTACTTAATGCAAACTAAGCACCAAGAGAGCAAAGTGACCACAGTGTGCAGGGTTCAGCACTGAGTGTTGGACACAGATTAGTGGTTTCCAATAACTGGATATTTGCAATGGCAAAAAATCCATAGCATTGGCAATTTTCTAAATTGATGCCCCAAAGCTCTGGTATCTCAATTCCATTTTCATGACAATTAATTGCATCTTATCACTCAAAAGAGAGGCACAGACTTTTAATTCCCATTGATTTGAAGACTCACATGCCTTGTAGGATCAATTAGAAATTTTAACAGAATCAGTCACCAGTGTCAAGTGACTGCTCTTCTACTTACCCCTTACTAAAGTTTTTGTCATCTTCTACCCACTGAATATGAACGTGTTCCTGAGGGTCTTCAGCATCTACTTTGCCACAAGTGATGGTGAAGTCTTTCATCTCTCTCAAGGCCTGCCTCAAAGAGTCCATGTTCTCAGCAGTTATCTGGACCATCACTCCATCTGGGGAACCAAGAAATCCTCATAAGCCAAGATAAGCCACACCAAACAGAGCCTACTTAGAAAAAAAACCCAAACATCCTTCCTCTGCTTGCAACACGAAGGTTTAACGTTCATTTTTAGGCATCGTGGGCAGCAATGCTCTGTAAAACCATTTCTGAACTTTCATATTCCCAAAATGCAGCTCTGCTGAGTGCTGACTAAAGAAACAACAGTCAGGGCGAGGGCAGCTCCCAGGGGAACTCAGCTACAGCAATGGCCACAGGAGTTTGCCTCAAAACTGGACACCTGCTCTAGGCCACCCTCAGAAACCCCACATGACCCCCCCCCTCCGTTCCGCTGTCGCCGCTGTTGGCACTGGAAGCAGCACCCCAGCAGTGACAGGGTTTGAGAAGTCAGGGCTTGCCTGCCAGTGGCAACAGATAGAGAACTTTGGATTCATGGAATTATTATGGTTGAAAAAGACCCCCAAGATTATCGAGTCCAACTGTTAACCCAGCACAGCCATGTTCACCACTAAACCACATCTCCAGTCCCAATTAGGGCAGAAGTGACTTAGGAGTGAAACACTTCCCCCATGTACAGACCGAATCCCTGTACCCCTGTCTCACACTACCCCCGAATTCAGCCCCAGGAAATGGCCCAATGAGCTGCACACAGTGCCTGGCAAAGGGCCTGTCAGCCCTGGTGACCCCCAGCCATGGCTGCACACTCACAGCTCCCCCACGGGGCTGTGCCAACTGCCTGATGTTTGGGCATCTCCCAGCCCTCACCACAAGCCACAAGGAGCACTCCTAACCCCCTCCTGTCTGCGCTGTCCCAGCTGCAGGGAGGTGACTGCACAGCTGTGCAGTCAGTAACAGGCACTAACAGCTCCCAGCCCAACACATGCCATCAGCAACTATTCCTCTATTCCTCTGATCAGACAACAAACCACATCAGAGAGGTACCAACTCAACAATCTCAACTGCTCATGTTCTCATCTGCCCACACACAAGCACACAAACGTGCACATTCATACCCTGCCCACTGCAGAGGGTAGCACAGGAGGTCCAGCAGGGTTCCCTCTTCTGCCTGGTGGGTTACACATTCTGTATTTCTTAGGCTCACGATTTCCTCATTCACCCCAAACCAATAACCCGTTACAGGCTCCCAAGCCAGGGATGTCATATCTTACCCTCATTTTCTTGTGACCCTGTTTTACAGCACCTGCACAAGTTCCTCCTCATTAGAGGAAATGGTGTTTTTTGCTAAAAAGTAGGATAAAGCTGGAGCAGCAGGATGATCCCAAGACCCAAGGCATAGGAGCAGAGCCCTGCTAGCTGCAGAGCTGAGCTGTGCTGAGAGGAAAGCAGTGTGTTTTAAGAAGCAGTTCAGTTCTTACCTTCCACTATACTGGATTTGGCAAGGTAGCCTGAAGAGGATTTTAAAGCTCCACTGAACACAAAGAAGCTGGCACCAGTCACTGCAACAACAACAACAGGAGAGGTTTAGGGAGGCTTTTGTAAAGCAATGCCTTACACAAGAATCAGGTATCACAGCTCTATCAGCCAGGGTGGTGATTAACCTAAATCAGAACAAATGCTGCTTGGAATTCTGGTGACTGTACTGCACATCATAGGCTTGGATATGCAAAGGCAAATCACCCATTCGTTTCTAAACTGGACAACAGTTTTTGTCAAGCTTACTGAATGCTCCTATTTCATCACTCTCCCTCTCCCTGCCTAAACACCTCTAAATTTCAGAATTACTAATTTTGGGTAACGAAGTACATTATTAACTTCTAAGTGCTCCCACACAGCTGGCAAAGATTGTGAGTGAGCTGTGTATGGATTGCACTGTAACACCAACTCACTGACAAGGCCACATCTCAGAGCCACCTGACAAAGTAAAATTATCTGAAATTGACTACTAAACATCATGAAATTCCTGTTGGGAATATTCTTCTTGTCCCACACATGAAGTTAACAGAAGTCAGACAAAACCATCAGTCCTGAGTGACATCCCCTGCAGTGTACTCACTGGCATGACTGGGGATACTTGCAAAACACCAGTGTCAGCCTCTGTCTTGTTCTCATTTGCCAGTTATGTTCCCCAAACCCACATTTAAATTCTCAGCACACTGCTGCTGCAGCCTTTCAGCCTACTGTAACAAAAATATAGCCTGGAAATCAGATGGTCTAATTAAGGTGAACATGAGAAGTTTCCTGCAGCTGCATTATTAAAATGCTGCTGCTGTTGTTGGTTATTCCTATTTGCCTTTCTCTCATGCTAAATCTGATCTTCTTCCTTTCACATAGTGTAGGTCAAGCACAGGCAACCACAACCTCACCTGCACCTCCCGTAATGCCAAAGACAGCTCATTATTAATGGAGAGGTGTTGCCTAAGCCAGTTCCAGCACAGTGACCTCTGGAGCACTGCAAGTCCTGAGCTGTCCTGTGCCAGCAGCACTGCCACAGGGACAAGGGACCAACTGCTCTGTGCTTTATTTTCTGTTTGCTTCATCTCTGAAGTTGCTGAAACACGTCTCGGGCAAAGTCAGAACAGCACCAGTGACCCACAGAGACGTGGTGTGGGCTGCAAACCAGTGTGCCCCTGACACCTGAGCTCATGGGTTCTGCAAGGGGAATAAGGCACCAAGGGGTAAAGGCCAGATGGGGCAGCATGTTACTTCCTCACATTGCAGGTCCAGCTCACAGAGTGCCCAGCAGTAACGCCGGCGCTCAGAACGATTTTCTCTGACAGAACCTCAGGGAAAGGCAGCCAAACCCAGCTGTGACTGATTCCCAAAGCCCCACAGGACTGGGACAGCAGCACCCCGGCAGAGCTGAGCCCCTCTCACCCTTCCTGGGCTGGTTGTGGATGCTGATGGCCTGTGTCTGGTAGTTCCCATCGTCGTTCTGCACACACACGAGGTGCGAGTCGGCCTTCTCGTTGAAGCAGGCGCCCCCTGCCAGCACGTGCTCGTTGGATTTGTTCATGGCTTTCATCATCTGCAAACACAAAGGGTTAGCATTCCCACCCAGTTCAGCAAGCACTTCCAGAAACAGGTGGTTCTTGGAGCTGTTTAACTGGACCAGAGCAAGCTCCCCAACAGAGCTCGTGTCCCAGGTCAGGTTTCAGCACTCGGAACCACAAACTGTTTTTCAGAGGAGAGTTCAGGTCTTTTGCTGCCTGGATTCTTTAAAGTGCCACCTTTTGTGCCATTAAGATAAATGATGTAAGGGACAGCGGAGTTATGTAAGTTGCAAGAGCTGTTACCTCTACCTGGTTTTAAAAATACACAGAAAAAACCCATTAGAAAAACCCTGGGAGGAAATGTTTGGCTTGTTTACACAACTCCAGTTGCTTAGGACATAAATCATAAATGCCACATGGGTGCTCAGACTGGGGCCATTTCATCCTCTTCTGCCAGGACGAGACACCAAAGCTTCAGTGTCTCTCTGAATGAACTGGTGAAACTGGAATTAATGTTCCCAATTAAAACACTTTTCTAAAAGATCCAAATCATAGATACGCAGAAAGAATTTTAATTCTCTGCAGAGGAGGCCTCCAGAAAGCATCCAATAATATTTGTGATGCTTCTGCCCTTCAGTTTTGCTGCTTATCATCTGACATACACCAAGTTACATGCCTTGGCAAAACACTCCTGTACATTATATAGTTCCTTTCCTTCACTCTTCCTCTTCAGGGAGGCACAGACTATGTGATTTTTGATCCAAAAGAAAACTGAGGGAGTCATCTAGCTCTGGAACTTGTTTCAAACCCGAAAATGACATGTTTGCTTAAAAGAAAACAAGTCAAATTGAATTACATGAATTCCCCCACAGTGAAAATCCTGGCGAGAAGGAAAATGCGGAATTATTTGACATCTCTTAGCAGCACTCAAACTCCCACCCTCTCCTTCCTGGAGCTGATAAGCATTCAGGCTACACACAACACATCTGTCTCTCTCAGTCCAACACAAAACCTTAATTACAGTGTCAGGAACATTAGCTGATGCTCACTACTGACAAATATGCACAGGTGTAATGGCTGGGGAGGAAGCTTAATTACGATTTTGCATCAAACAACAGTGTATTTCATTATCCAGTCTATCATGTCATGCTCCAGAAAGAAGATTTTAGCTCCAGAACACCCGTCTTGGTGGAGCTCAGCAGTTGCCTTCAGCACAAGGAACAACTGGACATGGCAACTGTGCTTCATTAGAAGGCAGCTGATTAAGAAATGACAGTCACCTTTGCTGAGGGACTAAGCTGTAGAAAATTTAAATAATTTGAAGACAAAAATATGCATTTAATAGAAAACTACATATTAATGTGTAATTTGTTAATTACATACTGAATTCTCCACATTTAATCCATGCATGAGATTTTAAATGAGGTTTTAATTTTTGAGATACTTTGAGTGATTGACAGTCTTTTTCAATTAAATACTGCTTTGCATGGGAAAAAAAGTAAATGTCTTTTGGTTTAATTCATCATAATTTAAAGTAAACTCAGATGAAAAATTTCTACTAATTCCACCTTTCAACTGGATCACAAGCAATAATGGTAAATAACACTTTCTCAATTTAAAAAGTTGAATCCTCGCTTGACACTGGCAAGAGAACCCAAGCACGAGGCAGAGGTTTTGCCATTAGGTTCCCTGACACAGTAACTCCCTCCCAGCCCTGCTCAGTCAGTGTGTGACACAAGTGGAGCTGACACTGAACTGCAGGCTGTGCCAATCCAGAATGAATCCACACAAAGCCTCCTGACCTCTTCCATTCTCTCACAACTGCATCAAAAATTAAAACACCTTTTAACAGACCTTTTATCTTCTGGCTTCATCAATTTCATCTTTTTCAAACTTCACCTAAGAGCACTTTTTCTTCTTTTTTTTTTTTTCCAGTGAATTTCTTTATTCTCACGTCTTTTGCTCAAACGTTTCTTGCAGTGGAATTCCCTCTTGAGATAAAGCTGCATTCTGCTCTGATCTTACAAGAACTCTTGTAAATACCATTTGCTTGGGAGGTTTGCTCTCTCCCCAGCTCTGATTGGTTTCAAAGTACCAAGTTACCCCCTTCTCCTCAGACAGAACACAAAATCAATCACCTTCTCCACTGTTCTCTTTCATTACTGTTCAAATACCTCCTCCCCCAGCGTTCTCAGCAGCACTAACTCCTACAGATGCTGACTGATTTTCTCACACCAGAAACCAAATATAAAATTTAGATGTTGAGGGAAATTTCACATAAAATAATCAGCAATCCAACAAATACCACAAAATGTGGGAAGACACAACATAGATGAGAAAAGCTAATGCATTTTTTCTTCCTAGTTCACCTCGAGTGTAAAGTCTGTCAATCCATTTGCTCAAATCAAACATATTACACTTCGTATGTAAACAGTTCAAAAACCTGAAGCAAAAGAGTTTAAGAGTTTAATTAATACTGAATGGAACTGTGTTCTTCCTGTGCAGCCACCCTCATGCACTTCCAAAAGCCTTGTGCGTCCTGCACTTCCTATTTGCTTTTGAGGCATTTTTCCCTAGTGGTGGTGAATAAAATAAAAATTCCTTTGGATCCCAGGTATTCCAACCACAAAGAAACTGTACAGGAATGTATGAATTATAAGCATTACCTCATTATATCTGTTGCTAGGAATTTTGATGCTGGTTTTTCTGACTTCCATATCAACCACTAAACCTTGCACCACAGGCAGTGTGTACTGGTAATTTCTGAAGTCCTGGTAATTAAAACAAGTTTTTAAGTTAGGCACAATGATCATCATTAACTTTGGAGGTTTCCTAACTCCCCTGGTGACTATTAGTTAACCCATTCCAATAATTGTAATCAGTGACTGAAAGGCAGGGAGGGACAGGGACGCCACAGCCTGTAACCTGTGTAATTGCAGTACACAAATGAAAACCATAATCGTGACTGTAAGGCAGTGTCATTTCACTCATTTTCTTACATCAAATTAATATTCTCCAGCCTTGAATATCACCACTGTACATAATACAACCTGCTCTCTGCGTTCTGTTACATTACTGGATGGAGATATTAGTTTTTCCAGCAGTGAGATTAAGTCATGCATCAAGGAGAATTTTCTATATTGAAAATATTTGCAAAGTAGGAAGAGATAATAACTTCCCTTCAGCTGAAGCACTGTGTAATCAGAGAGCTGTGACTGCACGCTGTGATGACCCAGCACTTCTGAGGAAGCAATCTGAGCAAATAATGCTCTTATTTCAACATCCAAACACCCTCCGGTGGCCAGGTCTGGGATGTGGACGTGGGTACCTGGTTACAACTCACTGTGTTGATGAAAGCTCATACCCAATATCAGCACAGCAGGTACAATCATCCAAATCCCCACTGGCACCTTCTAAACCTGATGCCACGTGCAGCAGGAGTTCAGCTCTCCCCACACTGAGGGAACTGCCACGGACGGAACGCACGAATTCCACGGCAGCACTTACTGCAAGGAGGTTCATGATGGTGTGTCCAGTCTCTCCAAACAAAGGCTTACGGAATCTGACACTAAAAAGTGGGCAGGGATAAACTGGAATAAAACACAACAGGTCAGATTGTAATCTACATACCGAGATCCTGCAAACCAGACTCAAATACCACCTCCTCAGCTGAATGTGGGGAGCAGCAGCTGAAGAAGAGGCTGGAGAGTCCAGTGTTTAAATAGAAAAAGGGCAGAAGGGTTTAAGGCTATATAATTAATATAATATAATATAATATAATATAATATAATATAATATATATTGTATAATATATCTATTAATATAATAGATATCATGCATCTTCCATGTGTCTTCTGGCCCCAGAAACAAGAATAATTATGAGGAAAGCTGACAAGTGCCACACTGCAGGACTGAACCTGGTGATCTGGGCCCTGTTGGCAAAGATGGCCTTTCTAAATGGTTTTCTGAGACTACTCCTCGGAAATGGCTTCTTCCTTTCCTTGTACAAACCCTCCTGCTTCTCTCCACTACAGCACCATAAACCTTTCAGTTCTGTGGCTGACAGGTGTGACATTCAAGTGATAATCCAGATTATTTCATGTGCTGTTTTCATTATTTCATAAGAAGGTGGCAAGCTCTACAGGGCTACCTTTAAACAATTAAAAGGCCATTTATGGTATGTCAGCAATGTGAAATACCTGCATTCCTTGGCTGACTTGGCCATACCTGTGAAACAGCTGTGATGCAATTCCAAGGGCAGTGCATGGATCTGGCTGCCTGACGTTATGTTGCAGCAGGAGCCATCCCAATGCCTGGATCCTGACTCATGCAGTGACACACAGTGCCAAGGCTTCCTAAACGCATGTTTGAAGGAAGGCTCCTAAACTATCCTGGGGCAAACACTCCATCTGACTTCCCCAAATGCCACACATCTCCACAGCTCCCGTGAGGTCAGAAGGGGCTGCAAAGTGCTCAGCAGGTTCGAATAACATCGAGAGGATTTCCTGCTGGAAATCAGCTCCAGCCCTGCACACAGTGCAGTGCCTGAAAGCACCACAGCCCCCACACAGCGACCAACTCGTGCTCAGTGCCCTGAGGCACCGACAAGGGCTGCATTTCCCATGTCTGTGAACAGCAGCTCAGCTACATCCCAGATGCCCCGAATTCCCTGAGCCTGAGCTGTACGGCTGATCTGCGGATGCTCAGCAGATGTTTTCTGCAAATCCACCAGCCCAGAGGGACTCCTGAGCCGATCTGATCTGCTGCAGAGCCAGCAGGGCTGCACAAATGGCTGAAATCTGACAGTTCCACCAGAAAACAGGACGGAAGGAAATCCAGGAAACCCTGGACACAAACGCAGCACCTTCCAGGAAGAGACTGAGGAAGTGACCTGCAGTCACAACTGCCCCAGCACATGGGAACGTGCCTAAATCCAAACCACAGCTATGGAAATGATGCAAAGCCTGGCTTCACAATGTGTCAGAGCAGGTACTTCTGTTTGTCACTATGAAAACATTTCTTTCTGTGCTACAAAACAGATGTCACATCCAAAATATGAGCATTCTGTTTGTTTTTCTAAATATTGATGGGAATAAATGCACTACTTCAAAAACCCTCATGGATACACAAAAAACACTACACATCTTTAACATGAACGTTTCTTTGGACAAGTTTAACCTACAATCCTCATCCTCAGAAGGCCAATTTTAGGATTTTCTTTTTGCTCTCCAACAATGCAGGTACTTTGTGAAAAATTCACACTGTTCCCAAAACTTCAAAAGTTAAAATTCCAAAATCCCTATAAAAGCACATTCTAAAATTTAATTTTGTTGAAATGTTCCGGAAAGAAGTTCTGGGGAAAAATTAACAACACATCATTTTCACAGTAATTCAGATTTATGACATGTGCCAATTAAAACTGCAGATGGGCAAGACATCCGATTTTTGGCCCACCAGGGTGGCCAAACTTGCAGAAGTTCTTGCAGCTCAGCGCCTGGTACTTACGCCTGTACTCGGCTCCGAGTCTCAGCATCAGCCGGATGGGGAACACTTTAGCCCAGGGAGTCTCCCATTTCTGGATGAGGATGCCAAACAGGTACGGCGGGGTTGGGAGCACCAGGTCCTGCAGGGACTGATACGTTGCTGCAACGTACAAGAAGCCTCCGTGTTCTTTGCTTCCAAGGAAGCTCTGGCTGAAAAAGGAGTGTCCCAGGTTGCCAACAATGTTACCTATGGAAACAAAAAGGTCATTACTTCACTAGTTTGAGAGCTGTATCAAGATTGCCAGGAGTTTTTCAGAAGGGAAACCAAAAAATCCATATTAAACTCACTTTGCTTCCTGAAGCACTTCTGTGCGTTACTCACACCTGAAACAACACAGAGCTCCAACCTCTCCTGGAGAGCAGGGAGGCATTTGCCTCAATCATTCCTGTGATTCTGTTTCACATAATCATAGAATGGCCTGGGTTGGAAGGGACCTTAAAGATCACATCATTCCAACCCCCTGCCATGGGCAGGGACACCTTCCCCCAGACCAGGTTGCTCCAACCCCATCCAACCTGGCCTTGAACGCTCCCAGGGATGAGGCATCCACAGCTTCTCTGGGCAACCTGTGCCAGGGAGATCACAGGGTAGCTCAGGCCAGTATTGCTGCCAAGGAAATGGTTCCTGCAACTTCCCCCTGGCACTACAAAAACACCCACAGAAAGCCTGTTTTCAGTACCTCTCAGACACTCAAGGGGTTTCCACTGCAGAAGCTGCTGCTGATTGAACCAAACTTTTCCATTCAGCTGCAATTTAAGGAGGGCTGTGCACCTGGTCAAACAACTAATGCCCACTGGTTGTCCTTCCATTTAGGCAAACCACTGGGGTGGTGCTCAGACATGTACTGGAGATCTGGGTCATTTCCAGAATTACACAAAAGAGTGTTTATTTCATTAGTACACTTAATGTAAAATGCAACTGAGAGACACAGGGGAGAAACACCACTAATTTTTATTCACATTTTTACTCTTTGATGCTCTTAATTTCCCAAAATGTTTACACTGGAATGGCTGACTGAGTCTGAATGTTGATTAGGCTATTACAGCATCCAACACAGCATTTAACGTTGAAGCGAAGAACCATGGTGTGATTCCTTTTATCAAATGACAACAACAGCATGCAAACAATGTACAGGAAAGCCGATCACAATTCTCCATAGGAAGATGTGAATATTAATAGTGCTGATTTGCTCTCAAAGAAAAACACAAGTAATTTCAGAGAGCGTGGTGTGCTTGATCACACCACTCCTGAGGAATGGCATGGCCTCCTGGGCTCCTGCTTTCCCACCTGCAGACTGCTAAGCAGACTTTCTGCTCTTTCCCCACCACCTCATAATGGAGTGTATCTGAGCTCAAGGCAGTGATGTGCATGTCTCCCATGTGCACAACCACTGGAGAGTAACTGGAGCCTTTCTCCCTTTCACACATGATACGCACAAACAAACACGAGGTTTTAAGTAGGTAAAAATGTGAGCTACAGAAGTGCAACTCTGACATCCTCAGTAATACAACCTTGTGAGAATAACACAGCTATTCCAGCCCTCCCTCTGGAGATGTGGCCATGCTGCTTTGCATCCCACCAGATGCCCCTGGCACAATCACCACTGAGTATTGCTTCCTTCACCTGACCTTGGGCTGGCCAGCTTTAAACAGAGCTACTGCCAGCCTTCTAAACAAAAGGTTGCTTTCATCCTCCAAATAACAAATATTCTCAGGGGTTTCCTCATTATTCAAATTTGAGGGCACCTTAGTGGATTTTTTTTTCTGTACCCACAAAGTGCTGCACAAACCAAGTTCTCAAGTTCTCAGTTAGAAGGTGACAGGCTTTGGCAGCCCAGACCTCCCACAGCAGGGTGCAGGTCATTCAGAGCTTGTCACTGTCCTAGAAAGTCAATCTGTAATTTCACAGACACACACAGCCCAGAGCTGACAGAATCACCCCAGATCAAACTGCAGAACTCCCAGAGCGGCTACAACTGAGACACTGAGTGGCTCAGCTGAGCATACTTGATGAAAAGTAGCTACTGGTCCACCCAGCATGATGAAGAGAGCCACATCCAGTGTTGTCAGCTGCTGAGAGTCACTGATCCTGCCCATGTGTCCGGGGTGCTGTGACACTGCTGCCTGCTCAGTGAATACACCGATGCACCAGCCTGGGCATCCTGCTAGTGAGTGCAGACCTGTGTATCCACTGGTGCTCATGAAAGATTTGCACTTGCCTAAAATAGCTGCTGGCACTCAGTTGCTTCTGCAGTTCCCACCTACCCTCACTAATCGCCTCTTCTTCATTTCTACTTCCTTTTCCCCTTCCCATCTGTTCCTACCCAAATAGACGCTACAGGCCTGATAGTAACATTCCTTGGTGAGGGTTCTCAGTTCCAACATGACCATAACAACCCTTTTTTCTACCCTTGAAGTGTCTGAGGGATGGGACCTGCCAACCTGAACTGGATTCTGTGTGTTTTCTGTGTGTTTTCTGTGTGGAAGAGGCTGGTCAAAGTACAGCTGTACAGCCCCGTGCAGATCCCAGACGTGTGGCACTGCCCACTGTCATGACAAAGCAATCAGACATTTCCACTTGAGACTGGTGCCAAGTGCTGCAGCAGAAGGGGATGACTCCTTATTTTTTCCGTTTCAGGAGATGGAGCTCCAAGGCTCACACGCCTGGGATGCCTAAATAAGAATCTTTCAGCCAACGGAAACATAAAAAAACCCCTTAGAGTGGAATCTGCAACTCAGCTGTTCAGCCCTTTCCTTCCATAAGCCACAGCATTATAAATGACTCCTTCTGACACAAGTAGCTTGCACAGTGCAAGCTCCAAGAGGTTACCACTGCTTTAAGAGGGCAAATTACTGGGATTAGGTAGTTGTGCTGCAATTTGTTATCTTTTGTAAGAGCACGCAAGAGCCTGGATTGGACAGCATGGGAAGACTCAAGTGTTTTCCTAACACTTCGCTTCTCTAGTGCCCTTTTCAATCAGCAAACACAAGTCAGAAAGCCTCTTTGGGCCCCACAAACACTTCTGCAGTGACCAGGGTTTGTTAGCCTTTCCTGCCACATCTCTGAAGGTGGTTCCAAGCCAAGGCCCTACTGAGAAGCTGCTATTACATTGTCAAACCCAACCCACTGCACCATTACACATTTGAAGCACAGAACTGTGTTTCAGAAGCTTGTAGAGAAAGTGTAGGTGTCAGAAAAAGCTTTCAAAAATAGCTATCCTTCTCAAAAGCATGTAATTTAATTTAAAAAATATCACAACTTCCTTTCTAAAGAGGTAATCTCAGAGTGAGCAGAAAGGTGCCTTTCCTTTTATTAAGTTCCAGCACCTGGCATCAGACAACTGACATTATTTAGCAAGTGCTTTAGGTGTGCATGATGCATTTAAAGCAGTTCTGCAGGAGGTCAATACTTACTCTCTTCTCAATTATGCTGAGTTATCCTTGACTTTAAATCTTAAGCATCTCTACAAAGCCCTTTAAAAAACCCATGCTTTTCTCCACTGATGTGATTTCCCTTCCATTGTGACCCATGCTGGTTTGAATTCTTCACTTAGGTATCAATGTACTTTCCATAGCAGTTTGGCAATCCCTTCTGGACTCAAATGAAATAGTCTATACCAGGAAAGGTAGAGGGGGAAAAAAATGATTCCTGCATTTCTTTATGGTCCTCAATATGTGGTGAAGTCAGGCAGGTGCTTCTACCAAAACTAGAAAGGTTAAATTCCTAATGTATCCTTGTATCTCTTGGTTAATGCCAGGTCACAAGGGCAGCACTGGCACCCAGTCTCAGGGAAGGCTTAGGGAAGGCAGCCCACAGCTGTCCAGCCTCATTCCACTGTCACCAGGAACAGCCAGGAACTGCCACGCACCAACACCGTGCCAGCATCCTGAAAACCCCAGTTCAAAGAAGTTTTTACCTGTGAACAACCCTGCCAGATGGATTTTCAAGAGCAAATGAGCTCATTTTCTATGGAGAAGGAACACAAACCCAGTCTCTGTCACACCAAGAGCCACAAAGAGCCACAGAAGAGACAAGATCGCAACTGTACCTTGATGGCACAACACATCTGTAGCAGATGCCAGCACTGAGAAAAAACCCATGTGAAACTCCATATCCAAAGTTCTGACCATGCTCAGCATCTCTTTATTGAAACACATCAGTGAGTAATTTGTGAAGAACTTACTCCTGTTGGCAAAGGCCATAATGCTTCACTTACTATCAGTGAGTAGCCACTGCCAGTATCCAAAACTTTTTCAGACTAGTCTGTGGCAGTTCTCCAAACATGACTCACACACCTTAGATGATGTTTGATTTCGTACCCATCCTTTCACGTAACAGTAGCAGGGGTGTATTACTCACTCAGTTAACCTTTTCTCTGTTCAGAACATCTACTTTTTGGGCCTTTTTATAGCTCTACTCTGCATTAGTTACCACCATATTTAATTAAAACCAGGCTGGGTGAAAAATACACAAACTGAATCTGGGATAGATCTCCCCTCACACAGAATATCCCCAAACCCAGGGTGACCACAAAGCCATTTCATGCAGTTTTCCAGATTTACATTTTCACTCCAGAAGTAACAGTAGCATTGATTGTATTCCACCAAAGAGCTGATGCACTAGGGCAGATCTGGCAGAGCTGTATTAACACATCTAACTGCCTCAAAGTACCCATTCAGAGGGACAGAAGTTCTCATTTTTCCATTCACTGCCAGGCTTATAGCCAACAGACAAGGATAATCATGGGATTACTACCACAACAGTACAACTGCTACAGCCACAACAGAAATCATTAGCTTCCAATTTCAAAACAAGAGAAGCAACACAGGAGGGAGCTTGATGACAGAGGGGCCAGAGGAAAACTAAAGTGATGAATAGTGAGCAGCAACTAATACTTACCTTAACTGACAACTTTAGTTTCTTACAATTCATATGCACACAGCCTATAGTGAAAAATGCCATTTTTCCTTCAAAATCTCCCTGTTGTTCTAGAGTTAGAAAGTCCTAAACCCAGAGCACAGCTTAATGTTGGGGACTTCCCCTAACAAAACTAATGAGGGCTCAGGGCGGTGCAGCCTTTTTATTTTTAAGAAAACAGTTTAAAAAGAAAACTTTTGCCAAAGGGAACAAATAAAAAAAAAAATCACAGAATTTATTTAAGTTTCCTGATGACAAAATAAATGTAAGCCAATCTATTATGTAATGAAAAATGAAAAGGTGAGGCAGGGTTTAAAAAGTTTCTAAACTTCTAATGGGAATTCTCATTTGCTTTAAATGTCCATCATCTCATCCCAGGAGAGGTGCAGGACCTCTGAAAAGAACAGCTCCACCTACAGCAGCAGGAAAACTGCTAAACACTTCCAGGGGATTAAGAGACCAACAGCCTCCCATCCTGTCTCTTTGCCTGGATAAAGTTCAGGAAAGCCAGAGTTACAAACATGCTGATATGTACTTCTCCCTCTCAAACAAGCCATGCCTTGGAAAGGGGAAAGGATGGATACTGGGAGAGCATTCCACAGGGCTGTGGGAGCGTGCCCAGGTGCTGTGATCGACAAAACCTGGAGGTGTTACATAGCAACTGAAGGCGTCTATTTGTACTTCATGTCTGAAATACAGCACAGAGCAAACCCTTCCACAAGAAAACACACAGTGCAATTCTTGAACAGTGACATTTGTGTTCTGATTAAGAACTGTACAACAGGAAGCAGCTCTTTGGACCAGTAGAATTGTAGAATATCCAATTACTACCACTATGGTGCTAAAAAAAGAATTCCGAATGCATTATGTAGGAGTTATAAATTATGTATTTCTGTAGTGTAATTACACAGAACTTCATAGCAATATACACACCAAGCTGGGTTTCTATCTGTAATATACATATATATATATTTATATACACATGCTTGCAATTTTTCATATCTATCTCTCTCTGAATAACATAATCAGAAGATAAAGAATTGCAAATGAATTGAGGTTTGGAAAGGCAACTGTTTGCAGTGTACACAAGATCTATTATCACCTGTGATAATAATACATTCTGAACCTGGCAACCTCTCTGAACAAGCTGACCTTTGCTGTATCAAGACATTTTAGGAAACAAAGATCTTTTTGCATTATTTTATTAAACTGCTGGATCCGGTCACTCCAAAGGCACTGCAAATCATAAGCAGAACCCTTTGAAAAAGTATTTTCAGCATAGAACCTTAATGTGATTCAATTTCATCTCTGGAAAACTAGCTTTATTTTCCAATCAGTGGAACCAAATACTTGCCTTTTTCCTTATGCAATTATTTTTTAATTCTAAACTGTAACAACAGCTAGAAGTGGCAGCCTATTTACTCAGCAAATGTAAAATGTCCAAAGCTTTACATAAAAATCTTGCAATTGAGGTACAAAAACTCAAAATTCAGGAATAATTTCTGCAATGCTCTACAATTCCAGGCACACATATACAGGTATATTTGTATTACTTCATAATATAAATAGTATTTCCATAACGTGGCAACAGACACAGATACTGTGGGAATCAGACTTCTGAACTACCTAGTCTGGGGATGTTGAACAGGGTATCCACAAGAATTCTCAAAACTTTATTCCTGGCTGGAAGATCTTGGGAGCAGCTCCCCAGCTTACCAGCAGCTCATTAATGCCTTTGTTTGGTGTGATGACTATAACACTGGGTGCTAATAAACAATAAGAACTCATCCCCCTATCAGCTTCAACCCTTATTCTCTTTTTATACTCTCTTTATGTAAAAGCAGCCATTTGCTGTGACAGAAATGCGCCTGAGCCAGTGTGATCCAACCCAAACCATGTTTAACTGCGAGCACCTCCTACCTGCCAAGGCGTCCCGGTAAAGTTGCACAAAGTGGTTGAAGATATCCTTGGGCAGACACTTCTCATCGGGCAAACACTGCAGGAGGATGACGATCTCTGACTGCCCCACGGCGTGCATGCCTTTGGTCGTGAAACACCAGCACTTCCTGTTCACATCTGCACAGAGAAAACACCTCTCAGGAGGGTGGCATTCCGAAACACGGCCCTGCATTTCACTGCAGGCAGACAGCCCTTGCAAGGGGCAGTTTTACAGCAAGTGTTGTTGTGTTTTCTGCCACACGGATAAATTACGTCCTAAATCTGCCACCGTGCAAGCGAGGCACGCCCAACACAAAGGCAGCTCAGTCATTCCCATCTTACAGCTAAGGAAGAGCCAGAGCACTACAGCTCCCTGTGAGATCTTGGGATTAACGCCACAGAGCCGACTTTTAGCAGTTTCTGTGTTCAAATTAAAAGGAGAGGATTGAAGGGTGAATGAAGGGGCCTGGGAAGAGGCCAGGCTGTTGGCTGTGCATACCACGATCCTGACAGCTACACCAGCTTCCAACAGTGATCTCTCTCTTAGGATGGAGAGCTGAATGTCAGGTCTTTTCACGAGACCTCGCTGTGTTGTTCTGCTTCACATGAAATGTCAGTGAAGACACACACTCTAAGCTTCACAGTTCATTTGCTGAGAATTAAGTTATTTCAATAAAACCTCCGTCTATTATGTATTACATTTTTATACATATGTAAAGCATTCTACTGCAATGTAAGAGATGCTGAAAAGCTTGCAAACATCTTAATTTATTAAGTGATAAAACACCCTGCCCTACCAAGCTGGACAGGAATCACAGATCTCCAAAGCTGGAGGCTCTATCAGTCCAGTGTATATTTTCCCCACAAAATTATCTGCATTGGTGCCTAAATCACCAGAAAAGAGCCTTTTGTAATTTAACTTCATATGGCTCAGTACAAACTTGTCAATGTGTACACATTTTCTGAGACTATCCTACCAAAGAAAAATGGTGCTGTTCCTACTAATAATATATACAACATTTCCCCTCTCACAGACCAAGATTTATTTAATAATAAAAACTTACAATTTACTATTTTTACCATGGACAGCAAATTAGCATTTAAAACAAATACTAGAGGGTCAGGGCCACCATCCTCCAGCTGCTGCATGACAGAGATCTGAGAAGGTCTCTCTTCTACAGCATAGTCTATGAAAGAAAAACACACAATGAAATCCTTAACTGACGGTCCAGACTCCACATTATAATCAGATAACCCCAATTCTGATGCTTTTTACTCTTTTGACCTTTTAAATAAACACTTATTTAAGTATTGCTGGCTTGACTGATTGTTTCCCAGGCTGGTATTTTCAAACTTTAATAGCATTTATGCAATAACCTCTGTACACCCTTTAGAAAGGTGCAGCTTGTTTCACAAATCAACCACCTTTCGGTATCAACTGAAGGAGAAAATTGAAATCAAATTGGGAAATGTGTCATAGTGTCAACTGAAATCCCAAATGACAAAGAAGTTAAAATTGTTATTTATGGCACAGTAAAGCAGAAGGGCATCAGTCCTGGACTACAGACACCAACACATGGTCTATCCTGTGCCAGGTAACTCACACTTTCTGTGCAGTACCTACAACAACAAAGGTAACAAAGAGGGAAACACTATCTGAAACAGCATTTTTACAATCATGGAAGGTCTGAATCCAGTGTAAAATGGATCCCAACACGAAACTCCAAAGATGTCTGTAGTGTGCTCTGTGATTAGACCCAGATGATTCGCAAATTAAAATTTTTCATCTCTGTGATTATAATCTCTACTGCATTAAACTTTAACAAAAAACAGCTGCAATGATGAAAACATATTTTGAAAGAAATGTATAACCTCCCCCAGCTGAAATTATCTAGAAAGAAAGGTAATTTTGCTTTCCAATGTGAAAAATTATTTTTCTGTGTTTAATAGAATTAGAATATGGGAAGGAAAATGCTGCTAAGAAAATTCAGTACGTGACAGCATAGGAAACAACAGCAGCTAAGCATACAAAATACAGTTTATGGGGGTATCTACGTGAAAGCTGAAAAGCATATTGTAGTTTCACTCCTTTTTTTGCGGAGGAGACTGAACAATCAGGCATCCATATGAACAGCTAACACAGGGGGGGAAAGATTGTTTCGAAATTAAATGCTGCTCACATTTTGGTTTTGACACCATCCTGCAATAAAAGGTTACTTCCAGCTTATACATTAAAAATGCAGAGTGTCAGCAAAATATTTAATAGGAATAAAAAAAAAAAACAGAGATGAAAAAATAATTCCAGGAATGTATTAAAGGATGTCACGAATCAGACTGTGGAAAGCACTTTCAAATAAAAAATTAGTTTTTAATTTTCTGAAGCCTCCTCCATTTGTATACTCTGGAAGGGGACATCACAATGACTAAAAGCTTCACTATGGGCCAGGATGTGCCAGAGTGTTGTTGATGCAGTGCTCAGGGAGGCCTCAGACAGAGCTGATGTTCCAACAGCATTTCAGAGAAGGGAACATGAATATTCATAAGACTAATTAAAAATCTATCTCTGTGTGGAACATTCCCCACAGTCCGATTAGTGAAGAAATTAGCACATATTTCTAGACTGAAGTTAATTCTTTTTGCTTTGTGTTTTATTTCTTACAGGAATTTCACTGCAAGGTGAGGCTCTTCCCGGAGGCTCACAGGGACCGGTGGAGCAAATGAGTGTCCCAAAATTTACCCAGGAGCACTCGGTGAGAATTTCCTCAAATACTCAGCATATTGCCAGCATCTTATTTTTAAAATAAACACAATAAGCATTAGTTTAATTGCAACTGGTAAGCATAAAAGCCAGCTGCCAAATGATACCCTCACCTCCTTTTACTCCAGTGGAGATGAGAATTGGAGGAAGCCCATCTTCAGGAATTAGATTCATTGCACTGCCAACAGGACTGCCAACCTGAGTTATATTTCCCGAGAATACAGAGGCATTATCAGTCTACAAGAAGCAAACAACAAGGAAGAACAACATTACAAAATAACAATGATAAAAACAGAAGAGCTGGCTGACTGAATTACTACAGATGTAGGTGAAGGAGTTTGTGTCTGCTGGGGAACCAGCTACACCAAGTAATTTGGCTCAGATGGTCCTGTTATGACTCCTGTATGTGAACTATTACTAAAAAGTCTGCTTAGACAGACACTGTATCTCCCTTCTCTACCACCACATGCCTTCATTTCTTCACAAAATCTGTATGCACCAATCAGAACTTTTTGTGGTCTCAATTCAACTCATATGGGGACTCAGCATCGTTAGATTGTATCTGCACTTGCCTGCATATACCATTTTGTGACAAACAGCATTTTTCTGATTCATGCCATGCCAATCTTACTGTTTTAAGCTCCTTACTGACCACGACTCACCTTTTTTAAAACATGTACTACACAAATGTCCTTCACACACAGGCTGTACAGCCAAACACTCGGAAGCCACACAAACAACAAGCCCTGGTCAGTGCTCTGCCCCATAAAAGCTCATTTCAGTTCCAAAGAGGTGGTTGTTTACGCACTCTGCAAACATTAGAACAAGGAGGACACTTGCAGTACAGCAAACTAAGACAAGCCTCAGCAGATTTCCTTGCTCATATACTGTTCGTGGCCAAGGCAAGGAGGCATTTTGAGTGGTGAACAGTGTAAGGCTCCCTTACTTCTGCTGATAAAGAGTTGTTGGCCACGGGCTTTGACGGATCATGTGACACTGCCAAGGTTCCTGTGGAAGTTGTCCCAGCCACTGTCAGTTTTGCTGCATCAGCAACTTCTCCATTGGGTAATATGCCATCAGCAAACCAAACACGCCTTTGTTCTCTAGGCTGAGCCACTGGGGAGAACGCGAGAAAAACAGGGGTTAAGATCTCACAGCAACATTAGCTGGAAAATTTTAGTGCAGAAATAGAAATGTGGACTTTAAGGGACTTAAGGCATCACCTAGTGCATTTCCTATGGCAGCACCACGTATAAACACAACTGCTGAGAACAATTTACTTGTCCTTAAGGACCTGATGTCTCTGCTGAGGGCAGGCATATCACAACTGCCATTAGCTAGAGAATTTGGAATGGATGAAGTGCAGATATTGTCCAAATCTTTGCTACAGGTGAACTGAACATAAAGAGAAGTGCTCTTACCTTCTGCTCCAGGATGCTTTAGAACTCCCACAGGTACCATGACAGTGGGAGGCGGCGAGCTCAGGGCGCCCGAGGCCTGAGCCTGCTGCAAAGGAGGGATAGTAGAACAGTATTCAGCGGGATTGTTAGGGTTAGGGCTCTGGCTTGAGGCACTCATCATGTTCTCCCAGGCTTGAGCTAAAGCAAACAGAGAACAGGAACCATGAACACAGAGGAAGGCATCTAACAGTCCAAAACACTGGGTTAAGTTCCCAGCTGCAGTGGGGGTGAACTCTGCCACCTTCCAAAGACCAGCTCCCTTCATGTGGAAGCCCAGGAGACTGTAACTGAGCAAGAAAAACCATATCAGGAGGAGAAACAGCACTGCTCCGTGCAATAAAAGTATCAGTTCATACAGAAATATTTTCTGAAAATGATAACAATACACTTTTACTTGAGTAGTGCTTAGTTCTTCATGCTCCATTTTGTTTCTTCTTCAAAGATTCTACTGAAAACACTCGATATATACATAAATTTATATGTATATCAAACTGCATGGACAGTTAAGACATTCCTATTATAAATGTGTCATAACCCACAGAACACTTGAGCACATTTATCATTTGTATATGATAAAAAGCACCTTGCATATCATTTTATCTGGGGCATATCAGTACAGATCAACAACTTTTATCCTCAACTGTAAAAAAAACCCCTTATGCTCTTAATTTGGAAGGCTTGACTTGAGCCTTAATTCAACTGACCCAAGAATAACACATAAAACTTCTTTGTCAAAAATATCCATCACAGGGGAATCTCCAACTAGTGACAGACTGTACCCCACAGTACTACTTCTTTTTTCACCTGTAAGGAATGCTTGTAGCAGGGTACCAGAAAACTCAGATGTGTGCTTGCACCTTCAACCATATTAGTATGTTACAAATAAACACATTCTTCGAGTCAGGCATAAATATCATGCCATCTAAGGTCTCAGAGCATGTGTATCTTTGGGTTCCTTTGGCTATGAACTGTTAGAAAACCAAGGTGGAAATAAAAAGACCAAAGAAACCCAAACAGAACCCAACAGAACACAAATTCTCCTTCTTCCCCCCATCAACCTGCAAAACCAGGAGTGAAATGGTCAGTGGTATTGAAATTCCATTTGAGAATTTAATTAAACTGAAGCACTTTTTAAACACCAATTCTGTGTCATTTAGACTTGAAGTCCTGAAAGAAGAAAGAGTTAAAAGTGCACAAAGTTACATCTCAAGGACCATTTTATTAGAAAAGTCACAGCATGGTAACAGAACATTTTTAAAGCCTTCTTTAAATCAAGCAAAGTGCCAAGTCAGCATATGTAGCAATTGAAAATACAGTAACAATAGCACTGGAAACTGATGGAACACAGCCTGGCCACGGAAAAGTGCCAGAAAACACAGAACCCTCCCCCTACACCCAGTGAAACACAAACCAGGTACCCAGCAACCAAACGAAACAAAGAATCGCTTTTAAAGGGCGAACCTTCCCCCGTTCCAAGACTGGGCAAAGATCTATGGTCACCTGAGTGGGGCAAAACCCCCAACACCTCTATTGCCAAAGAAACTGCAAGGAACAGGAGGGACTGGAGATCATGAGGTTACAGGTTAACTAAGGAGTAACCCAGAGCATCCCCACAAGCCCTTCTATAACATAAATTATTTAACATAACACTGTAGCACCCCTTCAATGTCATTACCGGGACTCAGTTTTAATTTCTAGATATTACAGTCTACAATTCCCTGTCACCTCATGTATTTGGGCTCCAGTAAAGAATTATTAATAATTAAAACCTACCACTGCACACTGATTAATGTTTAATATGTTTGAAACATTTAATATTTTGGATTTTTTTTTATTATTCTTGTTTAATAACAGAAACTGTTTACTAATTTTGGATTTTCATCTCAAGACGAAACACTCAGTTACTTTCAACCAAACCTGCATAACACTGAACTTCTTTGGAGTAAAAATAAAGCTATGAGCTTCTAAGACTAGTGTTTTAATTTAGATGTTCAACAAATTAACAGATCTTTCTGAAAGCTGCAGACCAAATAATCCACTATCCAGTAACATGTAAAGATACTGTCAAAATTACCTTGTCCGAATGCTGACACAAACCAAAATTTTCCTAAGTAATTCTTGGTTAAAACTACAGCAGCAATCTTTGATAAAAGTCCCCAAAGTTTAACTAATCATTTGCAGCACTGGAGATTCCATGATAACCATTCAGTAATTATCAGGATAGTTTGTTATCCTAATTCATAAGTTTGCATTTAGAGCCTGAATTTGTCTGGTTTCTTATTCTACCTACGACATGTTCGAGTGCATCTGTCAGACCTTCATCTACCACTGAATTAACTTCTGTCAGCAAGTCTCAGTTATCCAATATATATTTATACCCTGAGACCAAGCCACCCATTCACCTTCCCATTAATAAACCCAAGATGAAGTGCCTGGAATTTCTCACAAGGAGACAGGTTATCTCATGATTTAAACACTCACACGGGTCCTCTCTCAACCTCATCCAATTTTTCTGCCTTCTCAATTCAAAACATAAAAACTGAACGCTGAGTCTTCCCGCAGCAGCTGTCTCAGTGTCATGGACATAAGTCAGCTGGACAGATAATCACACCCCCAAAGGTATCTGCCAGGGCAGGAAGGCCTGGGAATTCTCAGAGGCCTCAGAGAGGAGAATGCTCTGTGTTTGCCCATATTGATGCCACAGCTCTAAAGGACAGCATACAAAACACACTCCAGAGCCCTTCAGTCAAAACCAAACTGAGTCTTTCCTTACACCAAACAGAGGTAACAGGACTTTTTGTTTGTTCTACATGTCAACTTCAGAACTACCAGTGACCTCTCTCCTGTGTCCCATGCTCACACCAGGCTCCCTGGGTTTGACAGACTCTCCAGTAATGTGCCCAAAGCAACAATCCAAACTCAGGTGCCCACATTCATTTTTAGACCAGACCTCCTAGTCCAGCACCAAGGAGTTAAGAAGAAAGAAGAGTTGGACTAATTTGTGGATAAACACTACCTGCCCAATCTCCTCTAGTGCATCTTCTAGAAGAGGCACAACTGCATTACTCTCCTCTTTGTCACTCCATACCAAAGTATAATAGGTTATCTACTCAGGCAGCAAAGGCCACAGAGTAGGCTTCTAATTCAGAAAACAGAAAAAAAAGCGCCGAAAATCACAGTTTTTAGAATCTTGATAGACCACTCACAAACAAAAGCTTTCAAACTCACTGTCACCTTACCAGTTTCTGCCTTTTGATAACCATATATAGTTTAGAAATCTCCACTCTCCACAGGGATGCCACGCTGGCCTCCCAGAGGCCTTTATGTTTGAGAATACTTACCCATACAAATAAAGTATTTTGATTTTTTTTTTTTAAATAGCATCACTGCAGCCACATCTTGTATTCTCTTTCCACTTACCATTCATGAGCACTGAGTGGCAGATCACACACACTCTGGCTTCCTTGCGGTCCATGTACAGCAGTTTGCACTTCAGGCTGCAGCAGGCGGCACAAAACACCTGGAACCAAGGGGAAACAACTGAGGTGTGCTGCAAAAACAGGGACAAACTGGTGGATTTGGACAACAGAATATCTGCAAACGTATGCAGAATATAGAGGTAAATTACTGGTATTTTCCCACTGAAGCCACAGTGACTAATACTTGCCAATGTGCCTGTGCTACTAATCCTGATGCAGCAGTATTTTGTGGAAAACAGAAATTCCTGTTGTCCTGAGACTGCACTGGGGTGTTTTTAAAATATGTTTGGCATAAATGACAATGGGTAATAAACACCTCCTGCATCACAATCCCTCACAGAATTAACTTCAGTCTTAGAAAGAGCACAAGTACCTTCTAGAATCAAATATACATCAGTGCACAAGTTTTCCATACATATGAGAATGCTATGGCACAGGTTAACTCAAACAGGTCATTTGTCTTTGCAGCAGCACAATTCGTCTCGATTAGCAACTCCAGTTGTTTTCTCTCTTCATATATAACGAGCTGTTCCTCAGCTGAGACTTAAGAGAACAGTGATGTATCAAAATGTTTTAAGTGTTCAACATACAAACCAAGACATTTAAGAAAGCTGAATGACAGTACTGCAGGAAAATTTTGCTACATTTATCTAAAAAAAGGCTCATATTGACATGGTTACAAACAGTACAACTTCACAACACTGGAGAGAAGTCAGGAACTGCATTTTACACGCGCTGGCTGCTCATGGGGGCAGTGGAAGCCCCAGGAGGACAACGTGCTGTGGAGATGCCTGTGCAGAGCTGGTGCTTCCCACCTGAACCAGCTCTCATAACTCCTCAGTCCTGGGCAGGGAACAGGCTCGAGGCTTCCTCCAGACCAGCAAAACCACAAACATGAGCATGGCTTGTGCACCATAACACACACTTGCATGCAGAGATAATCCTACGGCAGCAACTGCATTCTCACAATCCTGCAAGTCAGGTGCCCTAATGAGTTCTTATTTGTTGGAAATAATAATATTTTCTTTATTTAAAAAAAACCCCAACAGTATTTCCTGGGGGTTATTGTTCAGGTGATGTGAAGATACTGATGAACATCCATTTCATGCAGAAAGGTGATGTCAAACCCAGGAAATCTAGAAACAGAAGCAGTTACCTAACAAATGAGTTCACACAGGAAGAGAGAATTTCAAATTTTAATTATAGGTGGGTATTATCTCTGCAATCCACTGTGCATTACTATGACCTGTAATGCTTTCTAAATCAAATTACTCTATCACTTCAGCAACATTATTTCTGAAATGCAAACAAGAAACTACATAGAATCTCATATATAAATATGGGTAAGCCTAACTAAATTTCAACCAAGTTAAAGATCACACCAAATTACAACTACTTTGCAGCCTGTTATTTGCAGACTTTTAGTGGAAAATGTTTAAAATAAGCAAATCTAATTTCTGAGCTCGCCATGAGAGCTGAAAATCGAATGGGAAGAAGGAGGTCACCCTAACTACAACCAGTTTAAATGTTTCCTCATTATGTCAACTTAAACATTTCAGAACCAAAATATGAGTACGCGTACACTGGCATTTTCAAGCAAAAATAAACCCCACCTTTTCACACATGTAAAAACCTAAAAAAATAATAATAAAAAAAAATGTACTTTGAAAAATCTGATTTCTGCATTTACACCTTAACCCAATTTACAAGCATTCTAGGGAATATTAATAACAACATCACAGCATATTTTAGAGACATTTGACATCATTTCAGCTCTCTGGGCAAAACTTCCAGTCAAAAGTTCATTCAGTATTGAACATGGAAAAATCAATGTTTTCAACCATAAACGAAGGACCAACACAAATTAATATCTAATTTAGGACCCTTTATCAAACAACACGTTGTGCATTCCAGCAAAGCTCCCAAATGCAATGATATAAACATTAAAAGAGAAAATAGAAACAGTGACAGGACACCCAAACCTCCTCTGTAAGGCTGCATCAGCCTTTAGGAGCAGTAATGCAGAGAACACAATCCACTGACAAGTCAGACTTGTTATTATAATCCTCAAGTCATTATCTCAGTATATCATGCTATAAAAAAATAACATAGCAGTGTCAAAGCAAGATTTGATGTTACTAGGGTTTTCAGGTTCACTGGGAGCTGTTAAAGCAGTAGTTGCTAGGGGAATTGGTGGGTCTTTTTATATTTTAGTGGGAAAATATAGTTTTGGTTGCCAGTAAAAAAGATTGCATACAATTTTCCTAGTTTTCCTATCAAGGATGATTATTTCATTTGACAACAGAAAGTACATAAAAACATATAATTTATATATAAATACATATCATTTATGAATGTGTTCACACACATTCTTCAGGTTCTTAATTCAAAATTTACTGTAAGTGTATTACTTCCTACCAATCCCATGAGGTTCACATCTTCCATTAACTTTGCAATTATTATCCTGAAATTAAAAATTGAGACAGACTTCCCAGGTGCCACTCAACTATTTTTAAATGCAATGTTCATTCCCAAATGAAACAGGTACTTTCACCCCTACTATAGTGATTTGCCACGATGCTGATAAAGCTTAAAAAGAACCTGCTGTGCTAAAGCTTGTCTTCAAAATATTTAGACCCTTGACTTCTCCCAGAAACAAATAACTGAAGAGCTGAAGACAATGTCTCCCCCGTTCTTTAGGGGAGATTCAGACATTTGAGAACAGGTATTTATTTCTCCAGCCACTGCAGCCACATCCATCAGAGCTTGCCTGTCAAAGCCTTTGGTCTCTCTCTCTGCCCAGAATCCTTACAGGAATTAAGGATGTGAAGCAATTTGCAGTAAGAGCTAAGTGTTATTTGACTTACACTGATTCTGAGCACTTATTAATGAGTGCTTTCTGCCATATCTTCTGGCTGCACTCGTGCAAATTTGGCCCAGACAGACGTTAGCCAACAAAGGCTTCTAAAAACAGTCCATTCTGAGGGTTATTCTAACACTGAGAATATCAAATACCACTATGTGACTTTTCACAGCTCAGAAACAGAGCAGAGAAAGAAAAGAAAAAACCCACTCTGCTCTAGCATTGCATGTTTTATCCATTTCTTATAGATATTTTCATTTTCTGCACATTCATTTGTGCAATTCAGGGCTCCATTACAGTCATTACAAAGAAGCAATTAAATCCAACAATGAACTCCTTTAAAACACAAAAATAATTAGAAAACATTACTGTAAATGAAAATTGAAGTCATATTTGTTAAACTCAAAAAAAACCCCCAAAACCTAATAACTGACAGCATAAGTTAACATAGCATAAGTTAATATATCAAATATAAAATGATGGACATTCTGCCTTACACATTCTCCTTAACTGCAGTGAGAAGAATAATATCTCAGAGATAAACTCATCATGGATTTGTGTTCACATAGATGGCACACGGATGAAAGTTTAAAAACCTGTCCACACTAAAATATTTCATATACAACAAAAAGTGATACAGAAATGATGTTTTAGTTGTCTTCGTTATAAAATTTCTCCCCATGTGGACATAAAGCAGGTTACAGATCATTTACTGGTTTTTTTTCCAGGATTAAATTTTTGTTTCAAAACATGTAAATATTATTTTTAAAAATGTTAGCAACGTGAGAAAAGTTAGGAAAGAAGATGAAAAGAACAGAGTTGATCAGCCATTCCAGCAGGAATGCCAGCAATCCAACAGCACACTTCCAGTCCACAGCAGGATGTTTCAGTACCTTTAATGGGGTTATTGGTGCAGTCATTTCTGTAAACTAGTTCCCTTCACTTTCCCATTTTATAAGAGTTCAACATAAACCCAGTGATGATGATCATTGCAATCAACACACTGCTCATACAGGCTCATAACAATTAGTTATTCTTTATTAGAACCCTAAATAGATCAGAGCTTAGAAACTCCCCTTTTCCCGTCACTCAAACAAGGATTTTTAGGAAAAGGTGTCACAGGTGACTATAGCCAGTGGCTTAGAAAACCCTCTGATCTGATGTTGTGCAGTATCAGGAAAGAAAAACAACAGTGCTTTAAGTTACTCACGGAATCTGAACTTACCTTCCCACAAGCTCTGCAATGGTGCCTTCTTTTGGTGAATGTAAATCTGGCCTCACATTTCATACAGTTTGGTGCTTGAGAATCTGGAACCCACACTGGAGCCACCTCACCCAAAGTCGTAAAAGGCTTTCTGGCTGGAGCTCCAAACTGACCAGCTCTGAGATCATTATCTGGACTATCTGGGGCTACTGCAAGGCACGAACTATTAGAGACTCCAGATTCATACTCATCCAAATGTTCCCCATTAGTACCAGTACCAGAGGCATTTGAAGATGTTTCACCAGGAAACATGTCTGCTGTATCTCCTAATTGTGTCTTACCAAAGACATTTTTGTTTTTACTATTACCTCCACAATTTGGGGGAATAAGATCATTTTGTAAGTGGTCCGACAATGGCTTCGGGATCTGCAGTTTCAGATTTGTAGGCTGTTTAGGTCTTGCACCACCAAAAGGAACACTGATATATTGCAGATTAGTCACTGGTTTTGGTGAAGTTTGCCCTTGCATGGATGAAACCTGACTGCAAAGATTATGTAAATAATTTTTCTTTATGTGGTCACCAGTGCTGTTTAAAATAAGACCACTCCCTTCTGTGGTCTCATTTCCTCTCTGTTCAAAAACATTAGTGTAACATTCTGACTTGCTCTCTTCAATCTCCTTTTCCTCTGTTACCGAGTCTTCCTTGGAGGGTAAAGTCTTTGGAACATGAGCAACAACTGGGTTCTGCATTCCATAGGAATCACAACCATTAGACAGAGAGCTTGCTGCTGATGTAGCCATCACATCAGAGAGACTGGGCCCTTCAAGCTCATCTATACCAGTCCCTTTTAAGTCTATGCCTGCCTCCATTGCCCCATCTCCACATTCTTTGCTATTACCACATGCATCATCAGGCTGTTTGGTCTGCAAAACTCTTTCATTCTCTCCTAGAGTTTGCTTATTGTCCATCTCATTCAATTTTGTCAGTTCCCAATCAGTCATCTCCTGAGATTCAGGGTAACATTCTGCCACGCCGAGGTTTTTATCACATTCAATGACTTCGCTTTCAGTGGCACCAACATCCTCAGGGCCAAACTGCTCTGCAACACATTCCTTGTGATTGCCACTTCCAGCCACATTAGGTTGACAGGTTTCAGTGAGCCCAGACAGCCGAGACTGTAACTGCTGGGTTGTTTCCTGTTCTACAATTAAGCTTCCATTACTGGAACCAGGAGAAGAGTTTTTAGCTTCTAGATCTGTTCTCTGAGGAATGGCTTTACTAGTAAAATTTTCAACTGATACACAATTTTCTTCCATTTTAACACTACCATCAACTGCTCTCTGTAAGAGAGTCACTGCGTTGATCCCTGCAGTTGTAGCTTCTGAAAACAGCGAATCCTTACTCATATTAAAATCATCCTTTAATCGTGAAGAGGGGCATGCAACGCTCAGGCTTTCAGAGGAAGCATTAACCAAAGGACTTGCAGAGCCATCTTCAGTGCATGGCCTGTTTACTTGCTTTTCAGTATCTGTATCCTTTTCCGTGGATCCATTTACAGTAACACTCAGCTGGTCACTCTGTCGGTTCTCATTATCCAGTGTAAAGCCAATAGTGTCCATTAGGGACTCACTGCTGTAATTTTTACAATCCAGCAAATCTCCACTTTGTAGTGTTCTGTCACAGTTGTGCATGACTGCCACCACTAGCACATTTTTCTCCTCTGGCAAGCAAGCTGTATTCCCACATTTCTTTTCCCCCGTTTCCACAGCGTGACACTGATCATCGTGACTACTGTTTCTCTTAATCAACTGATCATCTGCTGCTGCCTGATCATCAATCCACATGACTGGGGTCTCTGGGCTTATGCTAAAATCCTTCCCATTAGCACAGTGATCCCCTCCTCCCGTTGGTGTGGTCGCTGAATGGGACAAGGAGAAAGCCTTCACTCTCTGCTGACACTCATGAGGAGCCGTAGCTTCATTCACGGTGGCCACGGGCGGGTTGAAGGACAGGCGGCGAGAAGGCGGATCTAGGATCTGATTCCACTTTGCACCCAGCAGGGTAGGTGAGACAGCGGCATCTGGAAAAGGGTTTCAATAAGAGAACTTACTGCCCTGCTGAAGCTGCGGGTTCTGTTAATTCTGTTGCATTAGAATGCCCCAAGTATAAATGCAGAGATGTTCAAATATGGGCACGGTAATAAAACACGTCTGCCATAACCAACAGTTTTGGATCAACTATTAGCAGTGTAATTGCATAATGTTTCTGGAACTCAGGAATTTAGAGCTACACCAATTAGTATCAGGCTGAATTTGCAACTTTAAAGTACTGATTAATATACTTTAGACAGCTAGAAGTGCCTAGAAAGACTCTCACCCCCATAAAATGTTCGACTTCCTTGACAGCACAGAATTAGCAATTAGACTAAGCAAAAAATTTAATGTTTCAAGTATGATAACTTTCATTTTATGATTTATGTGACCTAATAAAACATTTCTGCAAAAGAAGCTTAAAATAAGTTTGGTCTGATTTGTTTAAAATAAATGATTTAAATATTGCTACTGAGCTTAAGCTTCACAAAACCTTTCTTTAAAAGAGTGCAGAACATTTGCTATTGGAAGAGTGAGAGATTTTACAAAAGTAAACAAGATTAATGAAAACAGAAGAGAATGCTAAGAAACACTGAAGGCACACCGTGCAAAATTAACAGACTTTTTTTTTCAAATTTTGAGATTAATTTGCAACTCAAAGCCAAAAAGGATGTCACAGATCTCTGCCTCTTCAATACTGCTCTCTGTAGAATACATCTGATGTGCATCTACAACGTTGTTCAAAATGACTCACCTTCGTTTTGCTCAAATTCATCTAAAACCTTATCGAGGTTATATGCCTCTGCTTGGAAATAGTTCTCCATTTGTCAGGGAACGACCACCAGATCCTTGTCTGAACCTGCCAGAGAACAAATTACAATCTGATACTTAACCTTCAGTCAGCAGTGTTCCACTACACAGTGTCCTGATTTAAGGGGAAAAGTCCTTTGGAAATCAAATTTTACATACATTACATACATAAATCAAAAATATTTTCCAGGAATAAAAATTATTTGTGTGCTTAAACTTGCTTGATTCAGATTAACAACCTCCCCAAACTTGCTCTGGATTTTATTACCTTCAGTCTCTCACGTTAATGTGTCTGGCCATCAGAATCACCATAATGGGAAAAGCAAAACTGCTCTGACACCAGTCAGAAAAAAACCAGTCTAGAGAACCAGAAAGGCCAACCAACAATCTGAAGACCCGACTTTCAGTTCTGTGCTACCACCAATTAGCTCATGTGCCTTTGAACGGGTAGTTTAAACTCCCTGTGCTTCTGATTTTTTAATGTATACCAGCCTAGCAGTACTCTGTGGCACTCCTCGATTCCCAGAGATGCTTCAAAGATTCATACTCGTAAAAGTTGGTAAGGGACTTAATGGGTGTTACTTGAATTGTGCTGGCTCTTAAAATGTCTGCTTTAATAATCCTTGTTTCCCTGAAGGGCAGGCTCTGGAAATCTAGAAAAATGCACACAAGTAAATAGTGTCATCAGAACATCATGCTCTCAGGCTACAGAGGAAGATGACAAGGGAGAAATAAAAAACAAAACAAAACCAAAAACTCAACCCTAAATAGTTACATAACTTTCTAGCTTCACACAATAAATAACATTTTGCCCTAACAGCAGGAATATGGACTTCTTTCTTCCAAAGTCTTGTAACAAGAGGACATCCAGATTCAATTTTTCCAAACACTCACTGCCAGCAAAGACATTTTCCCTGGGAAATGTGTGCCATAACCTATATACCACAGAGAGACCTTGCTTTGATCTGTTCTCTGAACATCACCCAAAACAGCCTTATTCTCTTCAGAGTTGGCTTTCACTGTTGTGAAATGAGGCAGTGGAGGGGGAGAGGGTGAGAACCTTGTTTTGCAGTATGGAGCAGTGTTAGACCTGACAGCTCAATTAAAAACCTGCTCTCTTACACCACAGATACAACAGACACAACAAGCACAGAAGAGAAGCTTCCAGTTTAAAACAATACTTTACCATCTCCACCAGAGTATCTGGACTTGAGGAAAACATCAACCAGTCTAATGGTAACTTAGAAATTGCAAAAAGCACCAACAAAAAAAAGACCAGTTTGCAAAAAAATTAAGGGATAAACTAGATTTGTCAGCTTACAAACTCCCAGATTTGTCCTCTGATCTGGGATTTTAGATAACTCCTTCTGCAGGGAAAATAGATGAGGGGCCATATCATTTACTGTATTGAGATGCACGGATTATAACACAAGCAATGGAAAAGCTGGCCACCTTGATCATAGGCTGCATTTCAGAAGTCTCAAACAGTAAGACTGGTCTGTACAAAAAAACATATAATTTCACATCCATTTATAAGGTATTTCATTTACATTATAATATCATTCCTGCCTAGCAAACAATTGAAGACATAAATAATTATTCCTAGGCAAAGTCCTACCACTGAGGTTAGTGATGTGAAGAGTATTTGTCAGTGGAGCACTGCAGGACTGAAAAACGTCACACAAAATTTTTGTGTTCCTGAGCTCCAGCTGAATAGAGAAAAGACCTTTTATATCACCATTGTTATTTCACTTACTGATGTGCCAGGATATATGGAGAACCTTTTATTTTTAAACTCACTGTCACTAAGCTGACAGCCACTCTAAATGAGATCTCATTGTCTGCACAAGAAGGTATTGCTCAGAAAAGGTCAGCTGCAAATCCTCAGGTCTAACATCTAAAATTATTATTATTATTCTATTAAAGAACACAACAACCCCAGAAGCTTCTCTAGAAATCTCTGTCCAAGGGCAAAACACACTGCCAAAGCCACACAAGTCCTCAATGCCCTCTGTCTGACAGAAAAGGAGGACGAGTCCTTGTGTTCTAACAGATCCCAGCGATGCTTCCTGATTATACATTGTCAGCAACTCATTTTTTTGCCAGTTGAAGATCTAATGCTTCAGCTCTCCACAGCCAGCAACTCAAGATCAAAACAAAAAATAAAATGCTCCAAAACACAGCATGCTGTAATAATTAGGTAGCTGTTTTCCCCGTGGTTTAGAATTTAATTTTACTTTGAATGTTTTTGTGAAATACCCAACATAAAGAAAAAGTATATTCCTTTACAGGTGTTTGGAAACTTTTGACTGCAACTCACAGGTACCACTATAAAGACTTCTGGAATTATTCTAGTCCCAAAGTTCCTCTTAGCACAAAGGCTGAAATGATATTTTTAAAAGATCCTTAATAGTTGTGTAAGTTGTACTCTTTAGTATTGCTCATCTATTGTAAGTCAGAGCATGGAGAGAAGCTCAGGAGCAAACACAACTCAAAAGGGAGAATAAAACCAAGAGTAAATCAGGAAGAAATTTCAGTGGCAATTTTAGCTGCATGCTGCCAAAAAGGAGACACTTCCTAAGTGTATATTGGGATGAACAACATGAAGGGGAGGATATTGTACCAGTGCAAGGAGAAATAAACCACCAATGAGTGAAAAGCATAAGATGGTTTTTCAAAAATACAGTCCCCTTGCAAAGATTTGGCAGAAAAGACTAACCATAGGCAAAGCAAAACATTAAATACTAAAGTTATATTTTTTATTTTAACTGTGTGTACAAAAAGGTTAATACAATGGTACCATCCACTGGTATAGTCAGTCCAGAACCTGAGACCACTTGTTACCCACTGCAGAATCATCTTCTGTCTTCCAGGGCAAAAAGCGGATTAAAACATGCAGCCTGTCGGATCAGATTATTTTCAAGCTCCCGCTGGATCACAGATCATGCATAATTCAGAAACTCCGTGTTTTACTTATCAATGTCTTCATTACACAACATGGGCTTATCACCACCTTCTTTTCAAAAACTCAAGTATTTATGTTCTACGAAGTTCACGTGCTCTGCTGTCCCCTGATGTCTAAGTACAAAGGTGCACGGCCCAGAATGTCTGTGTCCTGTGTACCCAGAGTTACCACCCTCACCACCACTGCATGCAGACAGAAGGCAAACTTCAGCTGAATAGTGGGGAGGGAAGGAGACAGAACTAAAGGACAGAAAAACCTTCCTTAAAATTAGATGTTTTTCTGAACAGGCTTAACCTTGGAGACTGCCTCTCAGATATCCCAGATGCCAGCTCCTTCTTGGAGAATGAGCTGTACCAAGAGACCGGCCTTGTGCTGTACCTGCAAAGCAGCAAGACTGGGATTTGTTTTGGTCTCTGTGATAAGGAATTATGTAACCCATGATGTTCTGCACTGCACATCCTAAATCACCCGCAGGATTTTTTTCACCACAGGAACTGACAGCCTTAAGTCTTTCAAATTGCCTTCAACAGTGGACGACCAGCAAACAGTCAAATTAAAACTCTGTAATAAAAAATACAACGTACAACTACGAGCCTCACAGCAAAGGCCTAAAAATCAGAGAGTATGTAAAGCAGCAGAATAAGATCTGGGGATTTTCTCTCATGCTGTCCTGTGGAGCCTACTCCTGCAATATGAAACTGTGAGCCTACATGTTTCAGTAATCTCTTACTAAACAAAATGCAGTTTATTACAGTCATCACCAAAAGTACACATGAAAAGCTCCTAAGATGGAAGTCACAAGGGATATGATCAAACAGAAACCAAACATTGCTTATCCTTCCTGATAAAAATCAGATACCCAGAAAATGTCACTTTCCCATAGCATGACCACATGGAACTACAGATCAACTGGGCAAACTAATTTATTAGGTCTGGTACTCCTGAAGACTTCCTTCAACCCCAAGGAACAGGAATCAAGTCCAAACATTGTTCCAGCTCCCTTTGGTGATCTGTGTATTACCTGCCCTTGCAGGGAAGCAGCCAAGCACCTTCACTGTGAAGAACAGTTTGTTCAGAGTCCAGGAATAGCTGTATTTTTAACTGATGAGATCTCTCTACAGCACAGGCTGAGCAAGAAGACTTTGCCCACCTCCCCCCTCTCCCAAACAAAATAAGACACAATCTTTGCACTAAAACAAGGCAATTACTCTCAGTTAAAACAAACAAACAAAAAACAAACCTAAAACAAAAACAAACAAAATAGCAAAATGTTACAGTACTCCATCATCTTGTATATAAGAGATACATCCATATATATAAATTCCATGTATATAAACATACATCCATAAGAATACATAAACCCCCCTGTATTTCAGGCACATAATGAATCATTATATTCTAAAGCAGAACTTGCCTCTTACCTTTTTCTCTTACACACATGTTAGGAAATGAATGACCCTGTGCCTCCTCATGGTGACTGCAGCACAACCAGCCAGCTCTGCTGAATCAGGGTGTTCTACTTGATCCTAGAAAGAAAACACAAACATGTATTTTATGATTGGCAATTCCACCACAAACCATGGGTTTTTTTCAACACATGACTGACTGCAGCCAGCACAGGCACGTTTGGCAAATGCTGCAAGTTTCCAAGGATCTGGATTAGGTTTGCAGCTTTAAACTCAGGGATCTGTGCACTGTGCCACTATTGCTCTCCAATAGTCTGATGAAAAATGTTGCTAATAAACCCCACATTGCTCCCTACCTTCTGTTATTCTTCACTTAACTGTAAATCCTCAGAACAAGGCAGCAACTCCAGCTGTCCTTGTGTTCCTGATGACCTTGACTGTAACCATTTATAAACCAGACTCTGAAATTAATTATATTGCACTACAATAGGGCCTTCCAAAAATAAAGAGCTAGTACCTCTGCTTCTCAACAAAAACTCACAGCCCTCTGAATTCTGTAAACTGTATTCATCAGCTTCCCACTGATTTTGTTAAAGTTAAACAACTGGTTTTGTTTTCAAATTATTCCCCCTACAATCTTAGGCTCCCTTCATTTCCTAAAGGCTGCTTCTCACAAAAAAACACAACAGCATCAACATTCACTAGCAGGGAAGACCAAAAAAAATTGTCTTCAGAAGAAACTGTTTTGCTCTTCTAACTACAGCATTTCTGTAGGTCAGGTGCTCATTTTCACAGGCTGCATCTTAACAGCCAGCATAGCTCAAAAATCCCACACAGCCATGGGCACAGAAAACAGACTGAGCTTACAACAAAAAGTGCAACATGGAGTAAGATAAGTTAAATTCGTGTTTTAAGGTTTGCTGGTGCTGGCATTTTGACCTGTTAGGTGGTTGAAATATTTATTAGTGCTCTGATGAAGATGCAGCATGTTAGGGAAAAAAAATCTTAAACCTCTAGCAAAACGAACAGAATTAAAAAAAAAATAAATAAATCAGTTGTCCATGTATGAAAGCAATATTGAATATTACATTACAATTTTCCCAGGGTTGTTTATTATTCTTTTCAGAAACAAGCTACAGTAATAATTCCAGGAAACTAATGAACTGAACAGTTGCACTGATAGTACTGTTTCCAAACTCAGAATCCCACAGCTTTGGATGCCAACAGAACTCTTCCTGTATACAAGCACAATTTCTGATGCTATATATATACTTCCACCTCTGTAAACTAAGATGAATTTTGGATATTTGGGAAGTAGTAGATATTATCTTATTACAATATTCTTTCACAGGCTTCCTATGCATGCAGAAATGGAGTGAAGGAAATTTAATTCCACTAAAGGGTTTCAGAACAAGGTTTTTCAAAGGCCTGTCATGTAGTGTGGCAGTGGGGAAGTTTCTCTGTACCACCACCATGGCCTCTCCTGGCCTGCACTGGGGGAAAATGATTCAGTTTTCATGACCCCTTTGAAAAGACAGATCAATTAATGACAATTCTGCCTGGGACTTGTGACAAGGCCTGTCAGCTGCATCCCCAACACTGGACACATTTCACACGAACTAGTCACACACTAACCACAGAGTTCAACCTCCCCTGATCAGAAAGGGATCAGGCCTGGCAACCCCCAGCTGAAACTGTGCTGACACCCGTGCTCTGAGCCACCAAGCCTTCTAGGCAGTGATATTGAGGGCAACAGGGCAGCTTTATTATTCATTGTTTTCCTTCTGCTCCGCTCTCCTTGCTCCATTCTTCCCAGGTAATGACTTTTTTGTCCAGAACCACTCAGCACAGAGGAACACAGATCTAATCAATGGCTCCCAGTCTCCAAAGCAAGCTTGGAAGAGCTATGACCTGGAGATCCTGGAGCTTTTTGTTTACACTTCAGCATTTACTCTCAGCAGCCATTTCCCCTCCCAAAGATCAACGCAAAACTCAAAGCAAGCTTACGGATATCAATGTAATATGTTTAAACAAAAAGCAATTTAAAAAAAAAAGTAAATTATAATGATTGGGTTTCATGAAAAAGTAAAACAAGTTGGCAACAGAGCCAAACTATCTTTTTGATAAGAATTTAATGTAAGAGAAGCACACTTAGATAAAAAACTGGGACAAAAAGAACTACAAATGAGAGTCAAGAATACTCACAAGAACATATACCCTCAGGATTATTAGCTTGTTCACGGATCACACACACTGCTGAAAAAGGGTTCCATCACACCAGAAAAAAAAATGCACACATTTCCACCTAAAAATTATGGGCCTACTGAGACCTTGTTGCAAAGGGAGGAGGCCCAGTGTCTCTGCTGGTCCGGTTTGCTGCTTTGAGCACTTGAGTTTCTCATCTGCTCTGCTGATGGTTGCTGAACATCTGTCTCCTGCCCTACCAGGGCATCACTCAGGTGCTGCTTTGGTTATACCCTCCATGTCTGATTTCCCTCAGGAACTCCAAGAAGGTGACTACCAATTACCGCAAAAGCAAAACAGAAATTGAAGAGAAATTTGACAAGCTGAGACGTGCACAGAATAAAGAAGGGATGAAGAAGAGAAGCAAAGAATTCTAAAAGTATAGAATTAGAAATATCTTCCACAAAAAAAAAAAAAAGTATATAAAAAATGTTTACAACATTAAATGGAAGTAATCTGAAGTAGCACAAATTGGAATAGCTCATAATAAATGGAAAGAGACTGAAAAAGAAGCAATTTTGATACTATGTTAAAAAAATGCAGAAAATGCTCAAAGCTTGAAGAGATGCTAAAAAATGCTTCCATCTACTGGCAAAGATCCAGCTCCTAACTACACCAGAGATCCTCTATAACGTGCTACCAGGGAGAAGATGTCTTTGAGTAGGCAGGGAGACATTTGCAGCCATTTTAAGGCACTTTATTATGGTTAGATGAGTTGAACTAGGCATTATCTCCAGTGCAAACCCACATTTCAGTGCTGGTATCTTCCACTTCATCCCTTGTCTACACCCTGAAATATCAGATGGGAGATTCAGAGACTACAGACAGGAACGTGCTCAGGGCCCAACTTTGCAGGAACACAAACTGCAATAAGAAATCCCAGAGCAGGGGTTCCATCAACGGGAAATCAGTGTCCTTAAACAAGAGGGGAAACAGGACACACACCAGTTATACAACTTTAATTACTTTATCTATCAGTTACTCTGGAAGCTACATCTTCACAAGTGGAAAAGCTGGGGGTTCTTCACTCAAGTGATGTAACTCTTGGGATAAAGGCAATTTACCACACCCCCAACAATATTATCCCAAAATGTGGAGCTCTTTCTACCTAGTGTGTGCCAAATCAAAGGTTATTAAGTGTTACAGAGTGTTATAAAGAGTTTGTGACACAGCAGTACCAATATCTGTCACACACATGAAAATGCCTGCAATGGCCAGGGCTTCAGATTAGGCCCCAAATGAAACATTTAAAAATTAAGTGTTCTATTAACAATCAAAGCAGCAGTCGTGCAATGCAGATAGAGAAGAAAATAATAGGTTTTAAAATTCTAATTTATTAAAGGAGACTCAGCAAATGACAACAGAATTTTTTTGGAAATACGTGGTCTAAACCACAGCTCAGGATTAGAAATTCCCTTTAAAACTCACCATAAATCCATTTAATAAGACACACTAACAGCAGCAGCAGAAAGAGATGAAATGTAACAAATATAAACAAGATACAATTGTTGCTAATCCTTTCCCTGCACCAAAAGCTCAAGATGACCAAGTATCCTTCAGCTTTACTTCCCAGGATTTGCAGATGTTCCTACTACCCAGTGTAAATGCACCAAAGAGCAGACTGGGGCATGGCAGGCTATTCCTGTGTAACACAACACTTTGTACCAGCTCACTACCCGTGAATGCTGACGAAGATAAACTATTTCAATGTTGCATTGAATTGTCTTTTTTTCCAATCAACTGAGCAAACAGAGCCGGACAAAGCCTAAAGCAGAACAGTCTCCCTCATGATTTCACTAATATTTACATCTTTTGCCTTGACTTTTCCCCATGCCATTTTAAAGCCATTATTTCACTTTCGTCTCTAGCCAAGTTTCCATAAGGAGACATTTCACACATCCTGAGCAGCATCGAGGCCCTCAAAAGAGCAGCAACTTCAAAGAGGTGCTGCAGGAAACCTCAGAGTCAAAAGTAACAGGGGGACACACAAACTCCAGCAGCATCCTTAGCCTCTCTGCTCCAGAAAGTAAAAGCAGCCCAGCTGGAAAGGCTTCTTTACAACATTTCACAGACGAAAATAAATTCCATTTCCTACCCTTTTCACTGTTTCAAGGAGAAGGCAATTGATTTGTTTTCTTGACACAATCACAGCCCTGCCAAGCAGCCTCAGCCGGGCCCTGAGCACCTGGAGACAGGAACCACGTCCTGCTTATGCAACTGCTTGGGACTGCCTGGAACAGGATCCATCCCCGCTCTTGGGAAGAACAAATAGATAGGTTTACACTGCAATTCTGCCTTCCACGCAAGTTTTTCCAGAGGAATACAGTTGGAAAAAAAAAAAAAAAAAAAGGAGAAAATCCTTTCCTGAGCTTACTCATATGCTCACAAAGGTCACTTCAAAATTGGGTTTATATATCTAATGTTTCATAACAGTTTGCTTCATACAAATCCCGAGTTTAAAATACTGTAAACCACAAAAAGCTAATGCATTAAACATAAATTTAATACGAAATCATGTTTCTTAATTTGTGCATGGATTCCATGGAATAACATCAATGTGACAATGTATTTTTTTAAAAAAATCAATCAATTCAACATACTGATCTGAAGCTGTTATTTATCTTTATTCAAATACAAACTAAACATATAGAATAAGTAGGTTTACAGGATGAATTTTTATGTTTCTGTATTTGAGAAACAAGAGTTTGACCATAGTGTTTAACAGATCTGAAGAATAAAATTATTTAAAGCCACACACCATGTATCTCAGAGTGGATCTACCCTCTATTCTAATACTTTATGAATTTTTCTTCTTTCTAATGTAGGGTAGAAACAAGAACAAAACCCAAATAGACTCAGCATTGTTTCAGATGTTCCTTGGGTTTGTGCAATAAGGTCCCCCAGAATCAGTAATTAAAAGCCTCCCGCTGCCAAGGAACTGTCCTTTCTACAAAGCCCACGAGGGGCAGATACCTGTGGGTGCTGTGAGCAAAGTCCCTATCTGATAATAAAGCCAGAGCTGTCAACACAACCACAATGGGACAGATGAGAAGGACGATGGGCAAAAAGGGAAACTGCTTTGCTACCATTCCCCAGCCCATCAATTCCAGTTGTACCCACTGGGGAGAGAAGCTGCCAGAAGTGACACAATTTATGCCCTCAGCTGCTCTTTAGAGAAAGAACAAGCTGAACAGAAAAACACTCTAGAAGTCCACAGTCCCTTTCTACTGAAGAGCATCAGTCAGCTACTAAAGCCACTACAGTTTCCAACACTACAGTGGTCAGTTCTGCTCATCTGATAACAGAGTTCTACAATCCTACACACATTTTAAAGAAAAATCGTAGTTACAGACAATAAACAGTTACTATTTCTCAAATCCTATGTTATGTAGAGCTTGATTACCATGCATCCTTGAAAATAAGTTCAGAGATCTATGGATTTTGATCTCACACTCCCTTCAACCTGAAATTATCTGAAAGTAAGTAGCTTTTAATTGCCACTTTGTGTCGACCTTTCTATTCATACTACACCAAGCACATTATAAGATGCTGTTGTCAGTGTAGCAAAGTTCATTCCCACATTTGTGATCACGATCTCACATCACTGCTGATGCTCACGGTGTCTCAAGTCATCTGTAACTCGTAACTCACTCCATCCACCTCAATGATCCATGGCAACAGTGCGCGTACTGCAACTGCTATTTCTGACCATCGTTCCCATCTCTGCTCAGGTCCATTAACACGCTGTTACCAGCGCTGAAGGGACTGAGCACTAACCAACAGAAATGGTGAGCAACTTGCATCCAGGTTCACTGCAAAGCCTTTTTCTTTTCCCCTGAAATACTGTACCGCTGGAGCCATCAGGACAATTACCTGAAATTTATGTTAGACCCAAGGAAGTTTCAGCTGCAATACTAAGTGCCCATAATTCTGTATCATTGCTGGCAGTTATAGGAAATAAAGGCTTAACAGATAAAAATCAAAAACATTTAAAGGAATGTATTATTAACGAGTTATGAGTATTAACAGAGTTACCAGAAATCTTACAGAGGTCTAGGAACACCAAATTCTCCTGAACTCACCTGCAACATTTCTCACATAAAGACTGAGCAACTTCTGATTCCTTTGTCCACTGATACGGTGGTTGATTCTGTTCAGCCATGACTCCCTACCTGTTTATCCCTCCTTAGACTGTGACATACTCCTGTTTTCTTCATCTGTCTGCCTTCTTTTCCCCTCTCACATTCCCTCCTCATTCACTTCTTTCTGCACCTGTTTTCTTTCTTCCTGCCCATGCTTCTTCCTTAGATTACATAAAAATGAGAAACCCCATGTTTCAACATCGCTGTTCAGAGCCACTGGTGTGCTGTAAACATACAAGTTGTAAACAACCTTATTAGCCACACCATATTATTCCTCATGTCCAGGAACAGTGGGAGCAAAACCAATAGCCCACCTAACCACTTCCCTCAAGCATATATGCTTAAAACCTCCAGTTAAGACACATTTTGTTAAATACATAGGAGGCACAACTACATATTTCCTCAAAGCAGAAGGTACAGCAGCATTTAAAAGCCATCCGTACAGAAATTAAGCCTAATAACAAAAATAAAATAATAATTTTATATATATATATATATATATATATATATATATACACACACACACAGCCACAAGGGGTAATAAAAAGGATAAAATACAGCCACAAGGAAAAGAACAGGGGAACAAAACCACTACACATACATGTCTCTATTGCCTATGAGTCTCAGAAGCAAATTCTAACTGGCAACCACAGTCAAACCCAGGTTCATGCTACAGGAGTATATAAAAAAAGAGATCTAAGTGCAAACTCCAGAGATAGGTTAAAATGCATTTTATGGGTGACTTGTTAAGTGCAACTACGGTAAATACAATATAAAGGCTATTAAGCCAGTACACCAAAATAATTATTGGAAGCACAAAAGCACAAAGGCAGACTGATGCTTAAGTAACAACCTTTTAAAGTTACATTTATAAGAGTCAAGAAAGAGCTGGGAAACACATGAATTACATTGGGGTTTTATTCTGCCTTCATTATTTATACAAAAACTCAGTATGAAACTAGTATAATCAATGCAATTTGATGTTTCAGCTAAGAGGCTGCTATTTAAAGTAATCTGTTAATAATATAACCTAAGAAGTGGGCCTTGCACATACTTTCAAGTTCCCCAAATAAGGGATCATTAAAATACTCATTTTGAATTAACCAATAAAGCACTCACAATGTACCTTTGTAACACGATGACAACCAATACGCTCTGACAAGCTATCAGTGTGAGTGGCAAACAGAAACAGTAGCTGTGTTCTGAAGTATAAACCCCCCAGAAGGGTGTAAATGGGATACCTGTGCCTTTCTTTAAAAAGCCAAGTCTCAGGAGCAAGTCATTCCCAAGCCATAGCACGTATTTCCGAGCTGCACCCTGTACTTGTGCAGTATCACAGGAAAACACGCGATTTCCAAAAGACTGCTTGGATAAATGGGAAAAAAGTTAATATACAAAGAGGGAACTTTCCTCTTACGTTATCTCAATTCATATTAAATGTTCGTTTCTCTGCATTACAGTGCAGATAGGGAATAAAAAATTACATTGGCATGACTACTTTGCTGGGTATATTTTAACCATGTAACTTTTGTTTCTCCTCCAGCCTACAAAGAGAACTCAGTGCTCACAGCCTCAGTAGCACAAGTAAGAGGACAGTGCTACTGAGGACAGTGGTTAAGTGTTCAGCTGCTATCACTTTTCAAGTGTTGCATCTTTAATCTCCTACAGAAATTAGGATTATGGGATCATATTGTTCACTTACTGTTCTCTATGCTCATATATTATATATATATATATATATATATATATGTGTGTGTGTGTGTGTGTGTGTCATGAAAATTAGCATTTACACAGTAAAAACAAATCCAAAGGACTGTCCTCTGAGGGAAAAGGAAGCTGCTATATGTGTTTTAGCAGCAACCTGCTAGGCAATCAGTTACCTACACAGCTCTGGAAAAAAAACCCACAGAATTACGGTGTTATATGAGAAAGAAGGGATTAAATGCAGAGGGGAAAGCAAGGGAAGAGATACTATGGGGCAAAAAGGATTTACATCTACAGGAAAACAAGATTCTTTCATTCCACTGGTGGTAGAAAAGAATGCTTACTAATAAAGTATCTTAAAGGCCTTGGATACATAAAACATCAGATTTGATTTACACTGTATCAACTCATCCAACTCATCTTCCAATTGGAAACAAAACACAGTTCTCTCCATCTCCAGATTGTGTAAGAATTTCCCTGCTACTTAAGAACTCTTTCACAAACTCTAAGGAATTATGAGTGACAATTAAGTCCTAACCAGCAGAAATTAATCTGGACTTTAGATTCCTCATGTTTCAGCTGGAGTGATGGGAGCTCCTTTATCCCTGGACCAGCACACTGCACTGGCTCAATCCAAGAACCACTGAACTCTGGAGAATCGGTTTAGCCAAACCCAGCTCTCCACTCTCAGTACTGCAGGAGGTCAGGCAACATGCTCCTTGCATGTGTGATGCCCTCAAAAGGCAGGCAGGCATTACCCCTACTCAGCAGCCGGTGGGAGTGACATACAGGACACACTTTTCTCTTTAATGTCATGCTCATTTAAGAAATCACCAGCACAGATATCCACCTCTCTTCTACACAGACCACTGGGGCCCACCTGCCTTTGCTCCTCCAGCACACCTGCAGGGAAAGGGGGGCACCTCTTCAGCACTGCACCTACCAGCCTGGGACACAAACATTTTGGTTCAACTGGTATGCAAAGCTCAGAGCTGCAGAACTGGAAGAAGGAACACAGATTGGATTCTGCCAGGCACACTGGGCAGATGACAGGAGCAGGGATTTACCTGTCACCCCCACACACAGCACGGAAGTCTTATCTCGGAGAGAGAGGATGTGAGGCACACCCAAGGTCACAAGGAGGTCTGAGCACCACAGACCAGAGGAACCCACATCACCAAAAACCAACCCATATTTTACTATTTATGATACCATTCTTTGACCTTGCTCTTAAAATCCAACCATTGAAAAAAAGGAGGAAGGGGGAAAAAAAAAATCAAAAGTTGTTGAAGAAAAGGAAACAGATGAGAAAAGTTTCACTGACCAGGTTAAAAGAATTGTAAGAAAAGTACAGTTAATAATAACTAGGAAACAAAACCTTCACAAATCTGAAAATATCTACAACTTCTGTCCTGTAGTATCTTACAAACTTCCAATTATCTGACTGGCCAACTGAGCAAGAAATAAATTCTATGCATATGCATACAATTTTGCCAATTCTTGAATTTATAACAAATATATCCACTTTAATAAATTCATAGTTTTATAGTTTCAAATGGCTTGGCCTTTATTTTAGTGTTCCTAAATCAATCTCCTGGATCTCACTTGGAGTGCAAACAGGTAAGTCAACGTGTACACTGAGTTCAAAGCAGAGTTTTGACACAACAAAACTGAACGTGGAAACAGAAAAGCTCCTCTAATAGTCGGTGTCATTCCCAGATAAAGAAGCCATTCTGCGATTTAGAAAGCTCTTTGATCTTCTTCTTACACTGAACATTTACCAACTCCTTTTAAGTGCATCATACTGCTTTTTGGGAAAATGTACCAGTGTATGTTCATCCACTGGTAATCTGTTATGAATTTGCTAATGTATTTCACCCATATTACTTCCATAAATAAAATATTAAACTTACAGTAAAATACCGATGTTGTACTCGGAGCACGTTTATAAAGTTTGAGTTCTATTATTTATTAAAAAGGCTTCAGTATCTCACAGAAGTAAACAAACCCTTCCCAATTACAGTATTTTTACAAAATGCATGAATGCAGAAATAAGGCTGGTAAGTGCTACTGGGGCAGTTACAGCACTTCTGTAATTGACAGAGCTCACATAAATCTCTGACACAAGTACGGCCTAATTTCAATTTATCACCTGAGAGGAAGTGACCTCTGGATTCTCTGTGTGCCGGGAAGAGGGAAGGACAGGTTCCTGCCAGCTACCACTTCACTAACAAAAGAAAAGGCACTGAATTGAAGACATGCACTAAACATTTTGCCTTCTTATGCAGGCCCACAACTGCTCTTCATCAAAACTGAAGCACGAGAAGTCAATAAGTGAAGTTCACAATGAAACACTACAGTCATTACAGTCAGAATTTGGTACATAAGTATTTGTTTTCCAACTCTTAAATGGACAGGGGATTTTTTTTTCCTCAACACAATGAAAGGCTGAAAACACAGCATCTTTGATCATGCCTAATTCTTCTGTCACTAATGAAAAATAGCAGGGGAACAGTCCTAAAATAGCTACCAAGACAAATTCTACAGCACAGAAGTATTTTCAAACATAGATAATAGCAGAAAAAAACAAACAAATACTTTCAGCTTTGTCTATATTAGGCTTTAGTGCTTTTTGTAACTACTGTGAATGTCAGTTCAGCTCGAGTCAGGCCAAAAACCAGGGAGAGACTGGTGAAGATCCATTACTGCATTATTTTATATACAAAGCCATCCCCCAGACCAGGGCTCGGCAGCACCGTCTAAAGAACCGGTTGATGCTTCAAGCCTCCATTAGGGAGCTTTCCACCTTTGTTACTATTTTGGAACCAAACCATAACAGAAATCCAACAGAAAAAATATTTAGAGAAATTGTTAACTGGCAACAGCATTTCCAAATGTAAAGCCTGATTCAACTTCATTAGGCAATCAATCTTCAAAAAAAACCAAAAACACATCAAACTTCTTTGTTGATATCAAAAAAGGGGGAGGGGGAAGTATAGAAACAAAAGCAAAATCTATACAAGTAGCATGGAATGCAATTCCTGACAGAAAAACCTGGAGGGTCCTAGCAGAGCTTACTGGATTTTTTCTAGATCCTCAGACTATTCCCTTAAACACCTGATACTACATTGACTCCACTGACTCATAGGTAGATTTGTAGCTTCAGTTGTCATCAAAATATCAGAGAGATAAGTAATAATTAACATGTACAGCAAAAAAGACAAAGATATTTATATATACTGTCTATATAATACTGAGACAGAATACAGAAGGTACAGCCACATTATCTGCAAACAATTCCATACGAAAGTTAGTAATTGCTACTTGAGAACACAGAGACAAACAAAAAACCAACACAAGTGGAAGTTCGACAGTGCAGTCCAGGTTTTCATTTGCCCAATGTACACCGGGGACAAAGTACGGGAAAAGTTTAACATAGTGACACCAAAACTTCAAAACACAGCATATGGTCCGACTGTCACACGCTGACATTTCCAAATTATCAAATTTCATGTGGAAGCAAAACAACAGGAACGTTTCCTGAAGTTCTCTCCCCCCTGGGCTTCATAAGGAACACAACTCTCGCCTTAGTTTATACTGAGCCTGAAGACACCGCACCAGCTATTCAGAGAGCACTCCAGCTCCACACTTCCAACCTGTAGATTCTCTGTGCTTTAGGGACTCCACACCTGTTTTTCACATATCTTCTCACATTTTTTTTTTGCCTTTTTTTTTTTGCACTGTGACAGAACTAGGCCTGTGCAAAAATCAACTGACTGGACTTGCTTCTTTAAGGCACCTCTCACTTGAGCAGATCTGGATGAAAGGATAGGGAAGGAATATCCAGTGTTGTCACCCATAAGTTCCTGGCCACACACTGTTAGTCTTCAACCTATGTTTTTAAATTAATTAGATTTCTCTAATCATGACCTTTAGAATAGTTTAAGTGACCCTTTATGGATTTCTTCTGCCATTCACGTTAAGCCTACTTGCTGAGGTTGAAGGGCTGTTATTTCTTGAAGAATAAATACCAATATTACACACCTCTGCTTATCCCTTCTAGTAGTACAACGGTAATATAATTACTGATGTAATAATCCAGTAATAAAGCAGACTGGAATTTTTCACTGAAAGAATATAACCTCAGCTTAGAAGTATTTCTCCTATTCCACCTGTCTGCTATGGCAATCTGAATATTAGCATTCCTAAATATCCCAAATTCTGCGTGTGAGTGATACAAAAGGGAGAAAACATCATAAAGCACATTCACAAAACAAATACCTGTCAAAGACAAAAGCACTGAGTGCAGCATTCCACTAATCCCAAAGAAAAGGTCCTGGGATTTGCAAAGCCCTGTAATTTTCTCTAGAAACTAACATTTAAAAGAGTGACAAAGTTTAATACCCTAAGTATGACACTCATACTCATTCCTTCCCACAAACATCAGCTGAGAAATACATTAAGATTTAACCGAGCAACTTAAAATCTACAAATGTGCAATGTCTAAAAAGAATCTCCAGAGCCAAATTTAGAAAAAGAAATTGTGCTATGCTTTTGTTTCAATTACGTGAAACCCAGTCAAACAAACAGTTAAGTAGGAAAGTACTTTAGTTATCTGTAAAAATAAAATAATTTATCTCTATAGAACAAATAATTATTCTTTATAAATAAATTATATTTGTGTGCATTATGATAATGGTCATTTACTTTTACCACACTGATTTTTCAGTGTGCTATTCCTGTGATAACTATATAGCCTGTTTTGCTCCAGTTAGTAGTCAAAAAAGTTGCATGAATATGTATGCTGAATTCTAATTTTCCTGAATTCTAATTCAAGTAGAAACTACTATGTCAATCAAGGATCCTTGATGTATCTTTTATAACTTCCCATCCATTTACATTAATTGATATAATTTTCCCTATGTTGCAAGATACAGCCAACACTTAAAGCCAACACAGAAGTAAAAGCTGTTTCTATCACCTAAAACTCAACACTTCCAGTTACTTTCAGCCATTTACTCTTGGACTATCTATTTCTTATCAATACAAAAAGCTTTGTAAACCTGCAGTATCATTGTAGGGACACATTTCTCAATGCTTCACAGAAACAACTGCAGGGAAAACCAAACACGTCAGTTCACATTTCTATCCATTTCAAAGTTCAAGTCTCCTAAAGAATCACAAATAGAACTATAAACAGGCCACCTTTCGATTTCTTTAGAGACTTTAATCTCAATCACCTTAAAAAAAATAAACAGCAGCCTTTATATAAAACTTTCAAAGCAGCCTATGAATATACTGGTGCCTCACAACAGTGTTCTGGAAAAGGTCAGTGATTCATCAGCACAGGGCCTGACTGTGCACTGAAACTGTTGTCCCTCAACTGATTTTTGGTCAAGAAAGTCACTTTTATTTGGAAGATTCTCAGCTTAGTGCATCAAAAAGATTTTTCTGATCAACAAAACATTAATACACAAAAATCTATTTTTGGCCAACTTTTATCCAAAAGCAAAGCTGCACTCTAATCCTTTACTGTAATAATTTCCAGGTAATTTTTTACAGATAGCCTGTAGAGACAAAAATCAGCAAGCTGCTTTCTGCTAAAGCTGGCACAGCTAGTGGACAGACCATAACAGACATTAAAAGCTTATCATTCTTTGGCCACAAGTTTTAATACTGCATCTTTGTTCAGTCTCTACCTTTGTTCCCTGAGACAACCACAGTCAGACTTTATGCCAAACTAAAAAAACTGTATTTCATCTCAGCCTTAGCCCCAGGCCTCAGATCCTGAAATGTGTGTCTTTGAAAGCGTTTAATCCCTGGCCTCATAACTGACTCAAAGCTAACACACAAAAACAACACCCAGTATCAGGAGTCAGCACTGCAGTTTTGGGGTGGGTTTCTTCCTTTTTCACACACTAAATGAGGCCCCATAAAACAATGAGAATCAATCAGGGTGTCAGAACACGGTAACTTGTACAGTGTGCATCAGGGCTTCAATTAGAGGGAGGCTTGTTTGAAATTTTAGACCCTTCTTCAGCTTCCATTTCAGAATCCCCAAACCTCTGAAGAGATTTTTAATTTTGTCTCTCTTGGGTCAAGGAGACTGTTCTTCTCATTTTGCATCACATGCTGTAACTTTATAAAAAGCAGCACACTGCTGGGTTCAGACAGTAACAAAGGATTGTGGTGGTGATGTTTCAACCACTGAAGGTATACCTAAAATCTGGATTTGTTCCATGCAATCAAAAATGACTTGCTAATAAAAGCTAATTACAATGTTTTCAAACATTGTCTTGTCAGCTAAACGATTCCCAAAGAAAATACAAGCTTTTATTCAGGTAGAGCACATTTTTCTGTTGTAATTATTACTTTAGTTATTTATACAGGGCTCCTTCTAGTTTTGGATTCAGCCTGGACCCAAAAATTGAGGACAGTGTTACTCAGAAATTCTAATCTGAGACAACCACACTTAATAAATAAGATAGACAGAATTTAGTTAACTTTTAATATCGGAACTGAATGAAAACATGTATAAAAATTACACCCTCTGAAAAACCTCTGTCATAAAATAACAAGGAATATCTTGTCTATAAATAAACAAGACCGTTAACGCGAAAATATAAAGTCTATCAATTTCCATCTGCTACTTGTTTCTCAGCCTGGCTAACGAGATAAAAACAATTCTTGAGCCACCCTCTGCCATAGGCACCTATTTAGCCGTAACATTTCTAAGCAAGTAACCAGTCCACCTCTGCAAAGTCTGACATGCCAAGAGTGCCAGTTATTCTTAGAGTGAGACATGACCACAATTTCACGTAATTGGAGATGTTATAAAACGCATCCCGCCCGCTCTCCCCATCCCCCTTCACCACTACCACCATTGCAGGAGTGACTTGTTACACATCGCGATGAGCAAGTAACATTCCCTGCCCGGGGAGCGAGCGGAGATCAGGCCATAAAAAGGGCACGAGATGCAAACAGGGATCCTCCCCTCGCCGGGCTGGCGGCCGCGGCTGCCCGGGAACAGCCTCGCCCTGCCCCGCGCCGGCACACAGGGGTCCCGAGGGGACCCAGAGCTCCTTCCCCATCCCCGGGATCGCCGGCGCGGAGAGAAAGGTGCCCCGAGCGAGCGGGTCACCCGACCCGCGCACCCGGGGACGGAGGGGGAACGGCGGGGAGGGGGCTCGGAGGAGCAGGGCGGCCGGGGAGGGCTGGGGGGCGACCGCTGCCTTCCCCTCGGCGGCGTGCGGGGGGCAAGGGCGGCGGGGCGAGGGGGTACCCGGAGCCCCCCAGGCCCGCGGCGCTGTCGGAGACACGGAGGCTCCGCGGAGGCGCCGGAGCCCTCCCCGCCCGCGGGGCCTCGCTGCGGGCGGCAGGGGCCTGGGGAGCGGGTGTACCCCGGCCTGCCGGGCCCGGGGGCGGCGGGCCGGGCGGCGCTCACTCACCTCGGGAGGCAGCAGGCGCCGCCGGGTGTGCATGGCGAGGGGGATCCCCCGGGTGCTGCCCCGGGAGCGCGGGGGGCCGGCGCGCCCTCGCCGCCGCCAGCCGGGCTCGCTCGCTGCCTCCGCGGCCAAGGCCGCCGCAGCGCCCGGCAGCAGCGCCCCCTGCCCGGCCCCGGCGGCAGCGCACGGCACTGCGGCACCGCCGGGGAGGCGGCGCGGAGCTGCCGCGCCCCCGCCCCGCGCCGCGGGGTCCGCGCCGGCACCGCCGCCCTCCCCGCGCGGGGTCCCGCCGAGCCCGCGGGACACGCGGCCACACAGACCCGCACGCAGACAGACACACAGACAGACACACAGGCAGACGCGCGCACACACACAGGGCTGGGGGGCGGCACCGCCGGCAGCCCGGCCGGGGGGCACCCACGCACCACACCGGGGCAGCTGCCCCGCGGGCGGCTGCAGAGGGAGTGTAATGTGACCGTACACGCCGCGGTCAGCAGGTAGCCGTCCGTGTGTTATTTCGCCATTTCGCGTTGAGGACCTTCACCATCGCAGAGGGACACCCGCGGCCGCCCTGAGGGGTGCGAGGCACGGGGCCATCCGCTCCCAGGCACGTCCAGTCGTCAGCGGAGAGGGTTCCAGAAACTAAAAATAAAACAAAAGGAAACACGCCACACCAAACGACAATAAGCAAACACGCTCGTTCCTCACACGAGCCGCGATGGCGAGCTGACAGGTTATGCCAAACCGTGACAGCGCCCGGAGCCTCGCCCGGTCTCTCCAAGAGGAGGCGGCCGCCCATGCCGGGAGCGGGACACTTCCCTGCCTGGCTGCAGGCGCTCGGGAGCTCCAGGAAATGTCACTTCCCGCGTGTCTCGGTCCGGTGGGCGCGGGGATGGGCAGTGCTGGGCTGCCGTCCCGGACACACCGCGCACCGCCAGCCCCTGCCGGGCGCGGGCAGCGCCCTCGCCGCCCGTCGGCCGCCCGCAGCCTCACCCTTCCCGCAGCAACGCTCAGCGCCTCAGGAATCCCTCACCCCTCGCCTTAGGACCCCCTTGCCTCAGGAACCCCTCGCGTCTGGAACCCTCACCTCGGGAACCCCTCATCCCGGCTCCCCCTCGGGAAGGCCTCGCTCCACGCCGGGGAAACGGGAAGGAGCCGCTATCCCCTCACCTTCGGGCAGTGCTGTGACCTCCCAGCTGCGGGAGGGCCATGCCACCTCAGGAGGGAGCGAAAGGCGAGTGTGATGGCTGCTAATGCAGCTGCACAGCCGTTCCCTCTTCTCAGGCCCTCACACTTCCAGGCTATCACTTTCCAGCAGGTTGGGCTTCTCCATTAACTTCCCACGTATGTCAGTGAATACGGTGTAATGAGCCCCGGTGATAAAATCTAGGCCTCCTTGCTCCAAGAGCATCAGCCCATCCCGCTGGAAATGAAAGGGAAGCACTTAATGTTTATTCATTGATTCTGGTAGAACTATGTGCTTTTCAAGCAGAAAATGCAAGATACTCCCAATCAACTGAATCATCAATCCATGGGCAGAGAGCTGAGAAGATAAAAAAAATGCTCATCAATCATAGCTGGGAGTAGCATGTTAATGGAGATGGAATTTATTTTCTCCCATAAAGCATTCCCTGTTAACCCCAACTTGCTATCTCTGTAGCAATTAGTGGTGTCATGCTTGTGAGGCACAGATGAGGGCTTCAGATCGGTCCAATACACAATTACCATCCTCAAAACAATTCTTATGAAACACCTCAGACTGCTAAACACACAATATGCCTGGCAAACAAAAAGGAAGTAAATTAAAGGGTGAGCAACGTAACACTCCATACCCTCTGGCCAAATGCAGGCAAGCACAAAGGTTTGCCATCTACAGATATCTCACAGAGGCATATCACTATCATAATTTTGTTCTACTTTAATCCCTCTGGATACAACCATTCATTGGAATGTTTTCTCACCAAACACTGAGAGGTTTTTCCTGAAGGATATTATAATTGGCTGTTTTGCAAGAGTGCTGTCACATGAAAGCATGCAAAACAGGAGTTAGGAGCAATGGGAAACATCTCTATGAGTTAAGGTGAGGGGACATGGTCTCATTCCCCATTGCTTCTGGGTATGTCTGATGCCACATGACTTGTTCCTAATGAAGATGTATCTAGAGGAGCAGCAAACTCCACAACACCCACATGGCTGCTCCAGGCAGTTGTGGTGCCAGGCACCTGAGCTTAACACAGGGAGATTGTCCATCCTGTGTTCTCACTGTGCTCCCTCTGCACGTGTCCAAAGAGGAAATATCTCACTATGGATAGTGAGAAACACTATTCCAAACCAAACCAATAATTTTTATCCCAAGCCCCAGCAAAGTTGTAAGACATGGACCATGACCTTCTCCTTGGCACATTCAGTGCTGGTGTCAGAGTTCCAAATTCTCCAAGAAGTATCTTCAGCTCTTCCATGTCCCTGATCCTTTACAGCATCATCATAAGAAATCATGCCCAATGGTATCCCACATGATAGCACAGACATTTGGTATTGAGTTTCCTACCTCTTTTCCCAAGTATTTTGCCGTTGTTCCACAGCTCTTGAGGAGAAGTTACCAAGGAAAAGGCATAAAGAAGAGCATATAGAAAAGGATACTCCGATTTGCGAAAGTCAGGGACCTGGAAAGTGGGTGAGAAGACCACAGTTACAAAGGTGAAGGGAAGCTCTGAGGTGCCCTGGTTGAAGGGAGCAGCAGAGAGTTACAGGCTCAATACAGAGACTGGGAGCTAGGAATTCCAGGGAATTGATATGGGATTCAAAATGATGCAAGAGTAACCTTTGAACAACAGAGTTAAGGATAAATAAGAGTGAAAGTTGCAGAAACTAGGGGGAAAAGAAAGCTTAATAAAGGCTCCACTCTTTTCCTAGGTGGAAAGAGTAGAATGGTTGACAACAGTGAAGGAAAGACAGAAGAACTCAACAACTATTTCTTGTCTGTATTTGGGGAAGAGGCAGGTGATATACGAATACCATGTGATGATGATGAAATACATTCCATTACAACAAGCTCTGAGGAGGATGTTAAACAGAAGCTGATGAAGTTGGGCATCAGCAGATCCAGGTAACTTCCATCCAAGAGTTTTTAAAGCACTGGCACAGAGTATCTTTAGAACATTAATGTTGATTTTCAATAAATCTTGAAACACTGTTAAAGTTCCAGAGGACTGGATGAAACATTGTCCCAGTGTTTTAAAAGGGTAAACAAGGTGACCAGGTAATTAGGACCTGCCAGGCTGACAAGAATTCTCGGTAATAAAATGGGACATTATCTACATTACTTGACTAAAACACAATTAAAGGATGGAAACACAATAAATGCAAATTAATGTGGAAAATAAATCTTGCCGAAATAATTTGATTTTTTAATGGCATTACAAGTTTGGTTGATGAAGGTAAGTAGGTCTGCAAAATATTTGTTCTGGCAACTTGCAGCATTTTAATTAAGAAGCCAAAATGATACAGATTCATCACAACACATTTAAAACTGCTGAGACTCTACCTAACTGACAGTTACAAAGTGGGGAAATAGGAAGTCATCATCAAAGAACGTGTTTCTGGGTCCTCTGGCAATTAGTTCTATGCTGTATTGCATTGATATTAATGGCTCTAAGGAAACCATAAAATCATCACTTACGAAGTTTGCAAGTGATGTAAGCAATAGGGATTCATAAATGACAAGTCATGCTGTAAAGTAGCTGAGACAGCTTGATAACAAGTCATATGCATTTCTGTACAGCCAAATGTAAAAACATGCACCAAAGAATAAAGACAGTGATTATGGGATGAGAGAATCTGTGCTTTACAAGTTAATGCTCAAAAACCTGGAGAATCATCACATATAATCAGAAGAAAATAAGCAGGTGGTGTGGTGCTGTAGCAGGCTAATGCAATCCTTGGGCATATAAACAGAATAATGTAGAAAGATGTCTGTATTTATTTTTCTGTTACTAGTTCCAGTGCCCCTGAAGTCTGATACCCAAATTCCTTAATTCCTTAATAGAAAGGGGGAAAAAAAGATGGTTCAGAGAAGATGAATAAGAATGAATTAGATTGGAAGTGAAAATGTTCAATCTATTTCAGTGTCAAAAGAGAAGGTGAAGGGGTGACTCAATCACAGGCTCTAAGCACCTCCAAAACTCAGTGACTGTACTCAGCTTCCCAGTGAGGTCTTCTGCTAGGGAAGGTAATTAATCACTGAGACTCTTTAGAAAGGGGCAAGTTAGATTTCCCAGCACTGAAAATGTCAAAATCAGGTGACTGTAGAAACTAAATTTTAGCAGAAGCAGGAGTTCAGTGCTGTAAGTCTGCTCCCCATGAGACAGAGCTCTGTGAGCGTAGCTGTGGATTCTAATTGCTCGTCTATGCAGAACTCAATTTCCTTGGGCACTAAGAAGTAACAACCTGTCATCCCTTTCAGCATCATCTGACACAGCTCATGTGCTCCTCAGCACATGATGGGAGCAGCCGTGGGGATGGCAGTGTTTACACTGGTTGAAGGGATGGGTGGACTTGTTCACAGAAGGCAAAGCCTCTGAAGCATATTGCGTGCCAAGAGAACTTTTCTCACTCGGGAAGTCTGAGACATACATTGCTGGGAGCTGGGAGGTTACTCCTGACAAGTGTGACTGTATGATTATCCTGCTACTAAACTCTTCCTCTGGCATCTGCTTCTGGCCACTGTCACAGGCAGGATATTGATCTTGTGCCAAGCAGTCTCTCAGGTCCACACCAAAGCTGATCCATGCCTGATCTCAGAACAGTGGAGTGGGAATTTCAGCAGGAGCAGAGAATAGGGAATTGTATATAAGGCTCTGTACCTCTCAAAAATCTATCAGTGATGGAAACATTCAGGAGTTTCCCAGTCTGATCAGGTACCATCAGATAATTAGGAAAACTTGCAGCAAAAAGTTCATTACTTTCCCAATATGGTTCCTGACACAAGTGCTCAGTCTCCTACTGGTATGCAAGATCTCGAGCAGGAAAGGTCTCTGCTGTGAACCTGAAGGGTCCAAACATCTTGGGTGACTGAAGCTTTTATTCACAGGTCCAAGGAAGAAAAAGCTGGCTTTTTTTCCCCCATGCAGTTGCTAATGACTGCCTGCATACCACACCGACAGAAACAATACTGTAAGTACTCATTACTAACACCATTGATGGGGAAGGGCTTGGTGATCATTTAACCAGTTTTTGTCGCGAAAAAAAACCCCACGTTGGTAACACCCTTGAGGAGGTGATGATGAAGTTTGCAGTGTCGTGGCTTTGCCCTCTAGTGGCTGAGAGACTGGCCCAGTTCCTGTGTTGTCTGTCTTAATACACTCTGATTACCTCATCAGCCTTGGATCTTTGATTTTTCTAAATTTTGTGCAGCCTTTATCCATTACACTCAAGCACTACCTGCACCAGAACAATGTGAATCAATAAAATCCTTGGCTTAATATCCTCAGAATCCTATATTAAGGTTAACTCAGTATTAGTGAGTCATACGATAAAGCCACTAATACATGGGCACTTAATTAATCTATGATGCATTTTCCACCAGATAGGACTTATTCTTAGGAGTCAAAAAAAAAAAAAAAAAAGATTGCATTGTAATCCTTTCCAACAGTAAACTCAATAGGCTAAAAGGGAGCATCACTTCTTTACTGTCTATGCTGGCTAAATCTTGAAATACCCATCACTTTTCTCTCCAATATTCCAGATACTGGTCTAGAGGCTCTAAGAGATCTGTGTCTGCATCTGTTTTAAACTTATGTGGGAACTTGGGCAAGGGCTTTAGACTTCAATTACATCTTGATTTTTTTCTTTTTCTCTCCCTCTGGCACCTATTTTAAATTATTAGCCTGAGCTTAATAAGGAAATAACACTTATTCCATTAAATTGTTTGCCTTCCTCTCCCCCTCCCTCCTTCCCGTATCTCTAGGATCTCTTGGCCAATTTCTGCCGCAGCTGAAAAACTGATGTCTCAAAGGAAATTTGGTTCTTACAAGTTTTGTGTCGATCCATGGCCAGACACAGAGGGGCCGAGCCAAAGCCAGCCCAACTCTGCTGGTCCATACTGCGTTTGTTAATCAGTGGCTGCTCTGGCCTTGCAGAGGATGTGCAGGAAGCTGAGGTTGTTATGGGAGGAGTGTCGCTGTGGATGTGGCAGGGCTGGGGTGAGTGCAAGGAAGTGATCAGAGGGTGGGTGACAAAAATCTGTGGGCAAACAATGGCTATTTTTCCAATACTCATAGGACAACTTTTCAAAGGTTGTTACTTAGACTTGGTATTTGAGAAGGAGATGTGATACTCAGGTAGTTTGAAACCCTCTGTTAAGCAATAAGTCAAATTATAGGATTTAGTTAACAAGAAAACAATAAGCAACTGGATCATTTAATTCTTATTATTTTTTTAAATTCATCTGTGTTTGGAAGTCCTGGAAATGCTTAAGTACCTTTTTGATTACATTACTGTTCTGGCCAGAAGATGGAAATGCCATCAATGAATACCCATGGGGTTCAAGTATTTGTGAGAGTGTTCCAGATGAGCATGTCTGTGCTCAGTAACAACAAACCTGACAGGATTTGGAATCGGGAGAAACAGGTTCTTGTTCAACTCTTTGCTGACTTGCTGGGTGACATTTAACCCATCTGATCCTCTCTCCTCTGTGTGTAGTAGAAGTGGTTATATTTACAGCATGAGTAAGAGTTCCATGAGACCTTGGGAAGGTCTGTGAAACCACTTGGAGAGTCTCTTATGGGAAGTGTTATGATGATGATTACATGAAAAGCTATCATTTGGAAGACATGAAATCATCACCTAAATATGTGCTTTCTGGTTCAATGAAACAAAAGAACTTTGATGTTCAAAAATGAATAGGAGTCTGAGACAGTAACTCCACCTACAGAACTTCATCTTCCTCAAATGCTGACAGATGTGCTTTTAGCATTTGAAGATCTAAAAGTAACTTACAGATGGTTGAAACCTGCTAGTTGCCCTGTGAGGATTAAGCAGCCTGCTCTGTGTTGCTCAAAAAATGCATTTAAGAGTTTGGACTGGAATTGCAGACCTCCTGATTTTGCACCCTATCCCATGTTTATCGGGATATCACTGGGCTGCAGTACTGTTTAATTTCCTCAGTCATATAAAGCTCTTTCAAAGACAACAGTATTCCAGGAATAATGTTGGGACTGTGCCAGAGAATGGTGGATTGAGAATTGTGACTCTCATTGTTTAGATAAAAGTCGTAATTTGTGCCAGTTTGGTCTAAAAAAATTTGCCTTAAGTATGATACATTGGTGAGGAGGGAGGGACCAGCACATCTCACAACTTCTGGAAGGAAGTTTCTGAGTTGTTGACAGTCCTTTCTAAAAGCCACATGGACTTTTCCATACATCCCACCAACATATTCACAACTCGTGGCCCCTTGGAAGCACAATGGTGAAGAATGGGTGATTTTTAAACAGAGATTCTCCAGAACCAGACCAACTATGAGCCTACAAGGGAGTTACAAGCTTGCTAATAACAGACTCAGGCATTTGTGTGGGCTTCAGTGAACGTCCTCAGTGCTTGGTGCACTTACTCCGAGAGGCAAGACTTAGTCAATATGTTGGCTGGGGACAAACTGCATCAGACACAGCAGAAAGGAATTCCACCAGCAAACAGTAGCACAGAGGATGTTTTGTGGAGGATTCTTCAATGACTGTTTTTGTGAACTGAAATCCACTCCCTCAAATGTCAACACTTCAGATGCAAGGAAAATTTTAAGAACAAAACCATTTTAGAGAAATCAAAACACTACAATTCCAACTTGACTCAATTTTAATTATATACAGAGCAAAATAAATGTATTGCTGAAAAATCGTACCAACATAGGTATTATTAAATAACCCATTATTATGAATGTTGAAGTGATATCTTTTGATGGAAGTCTTTTGTTTCTTCCAACATCACTATATTCTATGACCAAAAAAGCTGTCAGACTTTTTTTTACAGATTCAGTATACAAGTGAAATAAATCAGCTCATTGTTGTACTTAACTAATATAAATGAACACACAGTTTATAGAGAGGAACATCTAATCCTTTTAAATCCTGTTTTAATCTCTGACGTCTTGTAACAGTCAGTTCCGTCAACTAATTGTGGTACTTCAAAGGTATATTCTTTCATCAGATGTAAATGCTCTACTGCACAGTTTAACTTAATGCCCTTTTTCTCCTCACATAAGGACAATCTTTCTCTGTATAATCCTCGATTCTGTTTATTTCCACTACGTTCCTTCTGATCCTTCTTTGTTCTGCAAAGATTATGACATTTTCCATTTCTCTTTAATCACAAGTTTCTCTGCATCACGAGTGCTGTGGCAGGGGAAGGCAGAGGATGAGGGACAGCTGGGCCAGTGAGGGCACACGACATGCATGAAGCTCACGGCTTCTGGTTGAATAAGGAAATATGTTTCAAAAAAAGTTTTCAGTCCAAGTGTAGAGTTGTCATCATGTCTATGATCATGCAGTTACACACTTCCAGTCTGGCTGGTTTTGTTGTTTGAGGGGCTTTTTTTTTTTTGAGGATGTAAGACAACAAAAGTATAGACCTTCATCTACAGCATCTTGATCTAATATGTATATATGGATGCATTCTTTAGGTCTTTCTAGATTCAAACAGTCTTCTTTAGAAAGGAACTGAGACTTCCTTGAAAGGAAGTGATAGATGTAGTTGGCTCATTGTTATCTTAAGCATTTCCCTTCTTTGTTGTGTTGGAGATAAATGAAAAGCTGCTATCCATGGACATACCTGACTCTCAAGCTCTGATTAATGGTTTTTTGTTCTTAAATCATTCAAGGTGTGATTGAGTCCAACAGAAGGGATTTTATTCCTGAAGGAATCTTTTGCAGGCAGCACTGTCTTGGCTTATCTACTACTGGCATCCTGGTCTTTTCCTCCCTATTCCTTCTTAGTGCCAGTGGGTGCAGTGGGCATCAAAACCACCATCCTTTATGCACAAAATATTTCAAGCTGCCTTTGGAAGGAGAGAGGCTCACACACCTGTGCTGCAGATTGCAGGCACATCTTTCTTTCCCCTTAGAGAATTCAGGAATATGTTGCTCAGATTTAAACACACTTGAAAGAGGCAACTGGTGCCTGCTGTAGGAGGTCACAAAGGACTGTCACTGCTGAGGGCACAGAGGGGGAAGGCAGCCACTGCAGGAGCTTTCAGCAGCAGGTGGCTGTCACTCAGACACATACAGGTCTAAAATCTTTTGTAGGGTTATTTCTCCTCTCTCAAAACCACCACAGGGAATACAGTGCCCACATCTCAGGGAAAAGGTGTGATGGGGGCAGGCTAAAAAACATGGGCTCCTGCTTTCATTAGTTTTTCAAGCAGCAAACGGTTCACATGCACACACACACAGGTTTAAGTACACCCTGAAGTATTCAAGGCATTAAAGGAAAATCCAAAGCATCTTGTTCATTTCAATTACTTCTCCACCCACATTCTTCATTGAATTAAAGGATATCCTACACACTCTTTTGTTTCACTTATTCCCTGAAGATCGTTTCATCGCACACCAAGCAAAGATCTTCAGCATATTCATAGTAACGTCTCAGTCATGGCATTCAGCATTCTGATGTTCCTGGCACAAGGGATGTTATTAAAGGATTGAAGAGATGAATAGATGGCAGATTTCCCCAGGGCAGCACATCAGAAAATGGACATCAAAAGAACCTGGCTCAAAATGCAGTGGGTATTACTGGCTCCTGGCAAATCCCATTTATTTCTGAACAGTAACACTGTCAGGCTGCGTTAGGGACATGTCTCTCCTGGAATACCTCCATAAAACTGTGTTTGCTTACCCAGTAAAAGCACTCCCATTTCAACACCCGCCCCTCTAGCTGAGGACAGCATAATCTTCATTAGCCAAAAGTATTTTGGGCCAAATCCAAATCCAATCTTACTGAAATCATTAGCAGTATCCCAAGGCTCAGGCTCTGTAGCCATCAATATTACCTCTATTTTCTCTCATCATTTCTCCTGAACCCATCTGGACTGTCCTGGAAACCCTGCAGATCTCTGAATGTGTGATTCTCTCCTACAGGACGTGTAGGTTGTCACATATTGCACCTCATCTTCACAGATCCCAATAGGATGACAGGCCACAGTCTGGGACAGGAAACTTTTTAAATCTCTGTTTCCTCTTTCACCAGGAATTGGTTGGAATTTATTGTCTTACAGCTATTTTGAACCACGAGAAACAATTCTTGAGCAGACATTGAGGAAGGAGAAGCACATATACTGACATGATGTCACCACCTGAATTATTCTGCTGAGATATAAAAATAGTTCGAAAAGCAGCACGGCCAAAATTACTATATCATTTAATTACACCCTACTTTCATGACAGGCCATCAGTTAATTAAGAGTGTCAAAATGCTGAATTGCCTCCAGCTTCTACATGCTTTGCAAATGACACAGAAGTCATCTTTTTAAATAGCAACAGCTTAACTGAAAATGGAAAACCCACAGTGAAAAATGAGGCAGTCAGCTGAGCTGACATGAAATTCCCCACACCATAAATTCACCAGGGAAGGCAGGTATAACCCATTTAACTTACTCTCTGAAGATCATGTTCACATGGCGATTCCTGTGCCCTGAATTTGGTGTAATTTTGAAGTGGTATGGAACAGGAGCCTGAAGTGCACACACAGGGCCTGGCTCCAGCACTGGCACCTTCCCTCCAGGCTGCCACACCACAGGCAACTGTGAAACAGGAAAACGCTCAGAAAGGGGTTTTTTGTCTTCAGAAATAAGTCACCTTAACTGGTTCTCAAGTACCACATATAACACTATAGAAAACTCTCTGTAGAGGGAATTATGTTTCAAGAAACTTGGAAAATGATGGAATTTGTTTAGCCATTCATAATTCTACCTGATATCAAATCCCTTATGCTGTTTATAGGACAGACTTTTTAAATAACTGACTTTGTATAAATTATGTAATAGTTTTATATGAACTGTAGCACAGCAAAAAAAAAAAAAAAAAAAAGTGGAAAGCAAACTGGATAAATTCCTGCCTCAACCAAGCACCAAAGGGTAAGAGCAGTATCCAACTGCAGAAAGAAGCCAAGCATCTTGAAACCAACCCCCTCTCCCTCATTCTCCCTTCAGTAACGAGGTGGTCCTTTTACTGGACGGCCAGAAAGAAGAGTTCTGTTTAGTTGGTGTGATTTTCCTTTTCCTCCAAAGTAAATGAGTGCTTCACACTGGGAAAAAACCAAACCTGGTGAGCAAACATCTCCCCCTATAGTCTGCAAAAAGCTGAGCATCTTCATATCTGAAATCCTGTCTCTTGGCTGAATAAGGGATCCAACCTAAAACTGAGCTAGAACTTTGTGTAGTTTGGCAACATGGAAATGGATATTTCAGAGAGAGGGCTTCAATAAGAAGGACAAGGCTACAAGCAAGAAATCTGAAAATTTGGCAGAACTGTGGCAGGCTCGTGGCTCCATGAGTGTGGCAGTGTGCAGGGGATTAATGAATTAGGGGTTGGGGAAGACAGACTGAATTTCAAGATAATGTACATGTGTGACGAAGGGGAGTTCATTAGGCCTATAATTTATGCAATAGGCAAAGGACTTCAAATACTAGAAGTGAATGAGCTTTCTAAGCTGAGTTCAAAGCACTCCCTGCTACTTTGATTGAGAAAATATTTGAGTTTGGTAAAAGTGCCATTTACTGTAACAAACAGGCCACAAAAATGAAAGCTGACCAGTAAACAAGGATGGTTCCCTTTGCCAGGATGACAAATACCTCAATGCAACTTTCACAAAATGATGATTGTTAAACAATTTTCTGTCTGCTTCAAAGCGAATATGTGTGGGATGGATTCCCTGATCCCTCTAAATGGACTTCACTGCCATTCATTACTGAAAACCAGTTTCATTCATTGCACAATCCCTGTGGTGGTTTAAGGCAAAGGGCTGGTTTTCATTCTGGGTTTTTTACAGAAAATAATTTAACAAGGAATTAGTATCGAGCAAGGCCGGTGACACAATACATTGATGCGACACTAATGGCAACTGTGTTCTCCTCTTACCTTCAGTGTTCCACAGGCAATCCCTGAACTCCAAGCATTAGCCCAGCAATGGCTGGAATGGCATTGGCTACACTTATTGCCCCTAATGGTAGAAAACATCCAATCAGTTGCAGCTGCACTGGCTTAGCAAATGCTTCACATACCAGCCTGTGCTGGCCTCTTTATTCATGGAAACATACCTAAAATTCCCATTTACCAGGTGTTGAAGATGGACTGGATGGGTCTGGAATCCCACAGACATTGGAACATGGCAGGAGGTTGGAACTACGTGGTCTTTAAGGTCGCTTCCAAACCATTATGGTTCCGTGCAGACATCAAGTCACAAAAGCTGAATGAAAGCAGCAGTACCATCCCTGGTGTTACAGAAAGATCTGGCTGAACAGTCACTCACTATTCCAGGCAGGTGTAACTGCTGCCCCAGCAGTTCATTTCTCTTTCACTAATACATATGGGGGGGGAAAAACCCAACCAACCAACAAAAAAGGAAAAAAAACAACCCACAAAACACATGCTCATCTCCATCATGTCATTTATTGAGTCAGCAGTGATGGCAAACAGGGAATGGTTCGGTCTTACCGTCACAGACAAACCCTACCACTACATCCCAGGAAGTGTGCATATGGAGAGAATGGGGTCACAAGTACACAACTGCTCCTGCTTGTCCCAGGAACTCCATGGCTCTGCTTGACCCTTGCTGTTCTCCTGGCCATGTTTTGCCTTTGCAGCAGTGTGGCAACTCCCTGCTCGAGCAAAAGGACATTGCTTCACCAGGTGTAATTAAGCTTATAAAAAAACCCACCCCAGGATTATTTATGACTTGTTAAATCACATGATTGAGACCTTGTGGAGTGCTGTGAGTCAGACACTTGGGAAGGTCTGATCAACTATTTCCTCAACATCTCCATGAGACATGTCTGTATGTTGTTCAGGTTCGTCCCTCGGTCAGCTGAATGCTCCGAGTTTGCTAAAAAAGCCTGGGACCTCATTTCAGCCTGCCAGAACCCTTGCAAACAATTTTGACTATGATGCAGAATTAAATAGGGCAGAATAAATAACAGCACATACATCAGGAAGCTGCTTTCTTGGAGGGCAGGGAGAGAAACAAAAATGCTCTTTGGCATCTTTGAAATCTGCCCTTTATTTTGCTTTTACCAAACCAGAAAGGCATCCCGAGTATAAAACTTGCAAATGTTTCTGCTTTAACAGGATTACTTAACTCTGGTAAGAACAACTGTTAAAGCTTGTTTTTATTGTGCAAGCAGACAATGCATGTAATTCCTCCCACAGCAATTTTTCATGGGACTGCTTATGAGGGCAAGAGTAGTTGAGGACAAGTATTTAATCATCTCTCTCCTATCCTGGTTTATCGAAGTGCTAACATAAAAGGGTGTGAATTGAACCAAGGCACATCTCATACAAATTTTAACACAGACTAACGTCTCAGCAGAGAAACTAATAAAAAGAACTGCTCACCGTATTTATTCAGTACAAGTGAATTCTTGTCCTGGTTCATTTGTTCTCTCCTGACAAATACTTGCCATCCTGAATCATACTGAACAAGAGGGCCCAAGCAGCTTGAAAGTAGCAGCATACTGTGCTGTCAGTCCAAATTCAACAGTTCTGGTTCTCAGACAATACTCACAACAGCTACAGAGAAAGGAAGATGACAAAACAACCAGTCACAAAAGAGAGTGCACTTGGAATACATTCCTGAGGATGGTACTGGGAGCCATTGAGGTATAAGACACCTAAACCTTTTATTACAGCTTATTGCAAACTCATGGAGTGCTTGTGCACATTAAAAGCATTAAGAGTTTGTGCATTTTTCACGGAAAATATTCCATCAGTTAAGATGCTAATGATGTATGTCTGCTTGCAGCCAAAGAACAAGGAAGCTTGTTCCCCCAGTCCTCAGTGACCCAGACTGCCTTATAAAAATCCTCTATAATTTACAATAACATCAGGGTAGAACATGTATACCACAAGAAACAATAGCCAGATTATCCCTTCAAATTTGACTATAGCCTTTAAAAGAAAAAGAGTGGCTGGAATATTTTTATGGAAAACCCATTTCAAGGTTCTCAGGAGAACTGAGCTGGAAAAAATCACCATGTAATGGGATAAACTATTACAGTTTCAGGGCTGCAAGTGGCCAACATGATTTCTCAGTGCACGCTGCCAATAAAAGCAACCCAGTAACTCAAAGGGCGGGAGAAGAGTCAGAGGCAATAATATCTTTGTGTTCAAAAGTTAATAATTTGCAACACAGAAATCAAGTGGCTGAGAGGAAGGTGATACAAAAAGACTAGAAAATGTAACACATTCCCTGTTTTTCAGAAGAACAACATCACTTTTGTGTCAAAGTCGAAGTCTCAGCAAATTAGCCAAATATCTCTGGTGTCTTTCAGTGGAGCTGAGGAAGCAGGCTGTGGGAAATTTAAGATATACAGGGGAAGAAATCCTTATTCAAAGTAAAAATTATTTTAGGCCCTATTCGCTTTCTTTCAGGAACAGCAAACATGCAAAAGTGTCACTAATTACAACTGTCCATCACAGAGAGCAGACCAGAGTCTCCAGCAATAGAGCAAGAGTTTCAAAATGAACAGAGCAGAAGCTTTAGTTGCATCATTATCCCCGGAGATTCTAACAATGCTGTAAGCAAGTTACAGCTATTTTCAATTCAACACCACGAGCCAGAGCCCATTTGAAACCAGATCTTGTCACAAAAGTCGAAATTCCTTATTAAAGATCTGTCAATAGCTTAAAAGGCGATTTTTCAGTGAACAAGAACACGCAGGATGAATTAAAACTTCAACAGCGTGCCCCAATAAATCAGTGTTCATCTAAGCAGACATCCCAAATGGGCTCACAGGAAGGCTGTGGAGCAGAGGGGTGGCTGGAGCAGAGGGTGATAGGGCACACTGGGGTCACATGCTGCAGTTCATCAGCCCATGGTGCAGCTTGTGCCTGTGTCTCACAAGACACAGTGAACTGCACTGAGCCCCCATTTCACAATGTCAAGTTTGGTAACACGCTGCAAGTTCAGTGTCTGACCACATGGTCACCCAGGGCACCGATATGGCGAATCCTTCCCTTTTCCCAAACTCACTCTGATCCTGGCAGCAGCAGCACAGCGTGTCCCCAGGGCTGCCAAGCCAAGCCTCAGCAGCAGAGGCAGCAGCAGGGCTGGAAGGCAGTTCAATGTAGCCTGGAGGCTGGTTTCTGCTGCCCATCCCCAGGGCCCAAACAGAGCCTGCAGTCACTGCCCCTCACCCTCCATCTCACACTGCCTGGCAGGACTGAGGTAAAGGACATGAGAGGGGCTCCAAAGCTACAGCTTCAGAGCAAGCTGGTCCAGCTGACCTCAGGGATCAGCTTGAGAAAGCAACGTGAAGGGAAGACTGCCCCACTGGCAGCAGAGAAGACAGAGATTAGTGAAAGCTTTTCAGGGAACTTCATTCTTGGTGTGCATAGGCCTGGTAACCTGCTGGCAATCAGCTGAGTTTTTAAGTCTTCACTTACCTGTATCTGGTTATAATTCACATCACTCAAATTTCCAGCTTCACACATGGCCTCAAAATGAGATCTGCTGTTATCAAAACGGAGTTCGTCCCACATTTCCCAGTATGTGTGGAGACCTGGTCTCAGCACTGGCTCTTCTTTATCAGCTAAGTTGCATTAAACATAATCTAAAAATATATTAAATACTTTCTAATATTACCTTTTGACATAAGCAGTTACTATAGCTGCCACAAGGATGGTGCAAGGAAGGGCAAGAGGTTGCATAAGTCCTTTTATTCAGCTGTACTGAAAGGTCAAAAGGCCTTGGAATAGGATTTTTTGTTTCAATGTTTGCCTCAGCATTAATACTTAATCAAAAATATCAAAACAGCTTCAAGAATTCAAATGAGCAGATAATCTCCTTTTACTTCAAGGAGGCAACAAATTTAGCTTAGCTACAAAAATATACCTGTAAAGCAAAGTTCAAGGAAATGCTGCCTCATATTTGAGGATCTGTCAAACACCATTTGTCAAGAAAAAAGGGGCATCTGAGCAAGCTGTGGGTCTGTTGTGTAGTGAGAGGGTGTTCAACAGTACTGACAGCCCACTGAATACGTGTTTATCATGTACAAGTAGCTTTTTTTATATCAACTGCACAGAGATGTAGCTCTCTTAAGAAACATCCAGTTTTGTGTTCAATTATTTACTAAGTACGTAGAGGAGGCAGAGCAGTGCTGGAACAAAGGCAAACCAAGGCACTGGAAGATGTACAAGTGCTACTTCTTGCCCAATACAGAGATGGACATGAACGAAAGCTTAATACCCAATAACCCTGCTCTAGGAATCAACCCAAGTTTCCACCCAAACATACCAAGACAACTGAGTTTAAAATTAGTGTCTTTGCTTGCTCCACTTGACTACCTCAATTCTTGATTGACACTGCAGCCCTCACATTTCTGAATAAATCCATGAAGTTCTTCAGTGCCTGCAAACTGGTCTTTGTCACTCCTGCAAAGCTGCTGTGGCTGCTGTTGTGATGTGCTTCTGTTCTGCATCACTTCATTTGCTCAAGTACAAAAACATGGATCACTGAATTAGGGAAATTTGCATCTCCAGAATAAAGCCTGTTCAGTTTGTTGAAGAAACCAGTATTGTCTTCAAGTAATAAAACCAGACTGATCTTAAGTGGCAGTGGAAGAATTTGCTCACTCACCTTCACCTGAGGGGCAGTTTGTTCAGCCCCTCTGTACATCCCCGCTGTCAGGAGCAGCACAGTCTGATTCCAGGGAACATCAGGAGGATCCTTCCTGGACATTCCTCAGGAGAGGCTTGAATTCATCTCTTACATACAGCACAGCTTTACTGTGCTGCTGTAGCTTCCTCAGTTCCTTCCTGACACCGGTCAATCAACACACTGCTCAGTAATTACATCAGCTCTAAGACCTCCAGAGCTCATCTTGTACACACCAAATCCAACACATTATCTGTGAAGATTCTGGCAGAAGGGAGTTCATAGCAACTCCTAGTTCCCATGGGAAGCTGACAAACACAAGCAAGTTATCAACATATTTCAGTTTCAAGCCAAGCAAAGAACATTTTCATGTTCACTTCTGTGTGGGGAGTTTCTATTTACCAGCACTCCCTGAAACTACTTTTAATAACCTTGCATTTCCATCAGCATGTACAAACACTGTTTGTGTTATACCATGAATAAATACAAAGAAAAAAGAGTTTTTCCCACAACAGCCTTGATGGGCTACTTTTAATTAAAATCAGTTTAATGATTGATAAGCTCTAGTATTTCCAGCAGCAAATCGTAAGTGGTTGACTGTTTCCAGATACAGTGAAAAAATGGAATAGAACTACATAAGCTAGCATAGTTAGTTTACTGGTTGTCAACATAGGAAAAATCGAGGGTTTAACACATAAATTGTCATGACCAAGAGCAAAAACTAAATGAGTATTTTGGAGGAATTAGAAAGTTCAGCTATATAAACTTATGGAATCATTTTTCCCAAGGCTTACTTTTAATCTCTCTCAAAATTACTTTTGACATACTTCCTACATCAGAAATCAATGAGCAGGAATTTTCAGTATCTGATTAGTATTTAGGAAGGGGATGTCCCATACATCATCTCAGTACAGTTGCTACTTTGAAAGGGTCTTGGCTCATGCCTCTCAAGCAAATGGAAGAACACTGCAAATACCTGTTGCTTCGTGTCCTTCCTTTGCTCCTTGGGCTCGCAGAGGCAGCAGAAGGCAATTCCATGTTACTGGGCACACACCAATGAAGACATCTCCTCCTTATAGACACAAATCATCTGCAGCTGATCAGCCATACAACAAACCAAAAGTTCATTCATCACCACAGAGAAAACAGGAGTGAGTATAGGGAGTGTGAAATCCTAAAGCCCTACCAGAATCCTCCCCAGTCCTGCATGTGTTTTCCTCAGTCACTGCCATCAGGAATGCAGTGCTGTTCCAAACAGCTGCTGCATCCACCTGCCCTTGCTGGGAGGAGTAGACAACACACAGGAGGAAGCATTTCCTCTTTTGTACTGTTATTTTATTTTGTAGTAAGATCCATGTAGTATATAAAATATAACAGGAAAAACGGAACGGAGCCTGTAAAACAAACGGAGGAGTTCAGAGGACAAACCACTACAGCTCTACTTCTGTGGTTTCATGAAGTCTCCAGAACTCACAGACTGTTTGCTTGGACTGTTACAGTTATCTAGCATATGAGCCTACATCAAAAGCTGATATGTTCCAATTAAGCCATAGTTAAGTGACAGATGTAGAAAAAACCAAAAACAGAACGGCTTTCTTAAGCCACAGCTGCCCTTGACAGAGGTTACAATGATGTCTAACTACACTGTAATGCACATTACATCAAGAACCTTGAAAGAGCCTCTGAGAAAACAGGTTCACATTAAGCATTTTAAAGAAAGGTCATAAATACTGCACTGTACCAACAGCACTTCCCAATGTCCTCCTCGTGCCTGAGGAGCGCTTGTGTTCTGTAAGAAGCTACTACATAGATGACACCAAACCTAGAGGTAGGTTATAGGCCAAGGTAAGTTACAGGCAAAACAAAAAAAATCCCTTTAGAGCTAATCACTGCACAAACTGCCCAGCAGGAAGCAAGGCAAAGTGTCAACAACCCTTTCCTCCCACCCAAAGCATTGCCCACACAGTGCATTTAGTTCCTAGCACCATAAGAATGACAGTGGATCATCAGCTGCTAGGAAATGCAGTCATGCCAAGAGAACAGCTTGAAGTTATTCAAGCAAAAACCTGTTACTGTGCAAAACTGATGCACTGGACTGTTACCAACCAGACCTCCAAGCTTAGTAAGTGACCCGAGCGTAGAGAACCAAAATGTTTGGTTTTCTTTTGACTGGGAAATACTCCAGTAACCAACAGGAGAACACACTGCTAAGCCTACAATAAAAGAGTCAAATATCAGCTTGTATCAAAAGGTTAGAGACCAAAAAAAACTGAAGAAGGTTAAGAAAAGTATAATTTTCTGAGACCAGGTTTTTTAAAAAAAGTTACTGTACTAAACAAGTCACTGAAACAGGTCATTTTTTGTATCATTTGGGATCAACACAAGGTTGATAACAAGTGTGTACACTGAAAAATATCTGCAAGTACAATAGTTAATAGCAAAGTAACCCCAAGTGTTATATACACACCCATAGTCTGAGACTCAGTCTCCCCTCAGAGTACACACATACCCCCTCCAGGCTACAATGCATATTTTGTCGACTGAATTTTGCCGTCAAATCCTAGAGGGGGCTCTAGAGGAGCCCCCGCTGTTAGCCACTGGTAGTTGCCGAGTAGACACCCCCAGTTCAGCCACCCAAGCACGCAGGCTGAGGTGACCATGGTAGTCAGCTCGTCCACCATTATTTCTCCCTGCCTACAGACATATGCAAATCAAGGTTTTTATACAAGTGGTCACACCACAAGAAGCACTGTCTCTTCAATATTTCAATTGCATCAAGAAAGAATTTTTTTTTAATTAGTCAGTCCACACTCCTTACACACATATACTACACTCACAAATTACTCTTATGAGGTTTTTATATATCCACACACACATTACATATGGCAAATATACTGTTTAAAATTGCTGAAACCAGTGTCTCCGTTTGAGTGGGACACAAGTGTTTTGTTGAGACCAAACCACAGGGGAGACCCAAAACTCCTCCCCCT